>JADRCH010000838.1:162059-246640 GCA_019843965.1 Rhynchomys soricoides | reverse complement strand
TTAAAGATTTATTTAATTATTTTCTGTATATGAGTACACTGTAGCTCTCTTCAGAGACACCAGAAGAGGGCATTGGATCCCATTACAGAAGGTTGTGAGCCACCATGTGGTTGCTGGGAATTGAATTCAAGACCTCTGGAAGAGCAACAGCCAGTGCTCTTAACCGCTGAGTCATCTCTCCAGCCCCATAGTGTATATGTTTAAACTATTAAAACTGCCCCTAAATGTACTTCCTCTTTCCATCTGAAGGCATATGAGTTAAAGAGAAGGGAATAGAAATGTTAGTGGCTGCCATCTCTTTTCTTCATGCCACCACCTCCTTCCTGCTTCCTATCTTCCCATCCAACCCCCTCTCCCCTCACAGGATCTCCGTTATAATGCTCTTCCCATCCTAACTCTCTGTTGGGGACCTCACTTTTAGCTCCTTACGTTCTTCATGCCATCATTATGGTAGGTCAAGGGCTCCTCCTCCACAGTTCTGTGGTACCTTCTACATCTCATAATGTGATGGTTATCTTTCTTTATACCTGCCCTTGCAGGAAAACTCACCATGTACCCTGGGTACCTGCCATCATGATCAACCTGCAACAGGTCTAGTGACAGACCCAGAAGCCCGAGTTGCATTCCTTCAGGTACTTAGGTGTTCACATAGCTTACATTTGATCTTATTACCTGTAGATCTGTGTTGAAGCCAATAACATTAGATTATGAACCACCTGGAAAACATCAGGACATAGGATGAACTGTAAAGACTAAGAGCATTTCAGGAAGATTAAAATAACACATGATGTCATCAATGGTCCTGCTCAGGCAGCAGCCTGGTTGTTTTCTGCTTTTTTTTTTTTATGATGTTTTTACCTGAGCCCTGCCTGGGCTCTCACAGCCAGATGACAGTGCTACAACTAGATATGGTGGCTTCCTCCTCATATCCTCCTGCTGCGACACACACTGACAACCATGGAGGCTAAGTTTCCAAACTCCATTGCTGGTGAGTCCTCCAAGAATCCAGGACTCCTTCATGTTCCTCTCAGCAACTTCTCTGTACTCTGAGTGGGGACAGCAGTTATCTGTAGGAAAGAGATCAGTTCCGACTGCAATGCCTCCTCCACCTGACTTACGCATTGTCCATTCAAAATATTAGTTGTGTTCTTTGCTTCTTTCTAGGTCAAAGACCCTCTAAGAGATGTGCAAAAGCCTAAAATGATTCAGAAAATCATGTCTCTAAAGTAGACTGAACAAAGGGAGTTGGGGACCTCACAGGGGCTTGGGAGAAGCTCCCCCAATTTCATGTGCCTGTGTGTGTGTGTGTGTGTGTGTGTGTGTGTGTGTGTGTGTAGATTTCTCACTTTTCAGAAGGAATATGGTTGCCAAAAGGGAAGAAAGAGATGGTTCAGGTTTGTTCTTTACCTACAGATAGCTCTGCCATTATACCTCTTCTGTTAAGGATATCCCTGATCACTCTAGCTACAAGCTAAAGGGCGAACTCATCATTGCTCACATCCTGGTCTGACCACTCCTACAACTGTAAACTTCCACTGACCCAGATTCTTCTTGGCAGCTTCAGGGAGATGAGTCTATGTTGATAAGCAGATTAGGTCTTTAAAGTGAAGGCTGCCAGAGAGATGTGTCAGCAGAAGGTAGGGGAAGTGTGCTTTGGATCAAGGTATGCACTGGGTCAAGTGCTCAGCTGTGGGCTCACTTGATTGCTCCCATGGTCCTTCCTGCTTCCTTCGCAGTAGACTACTTGGTTCATTGTCTAGCAACCAGAGCCTTCATATTCTAACCAGCTTCCCTCTAACCTTGCAAAAATCTACCTTTCTATTTAGTTGGATGGTTCCCTGCATGAGAAACTGGAGATCAACATAGTACCACTGTAACCATGCAGGGGCGTCATTTAGACCCAGCTCCTTAAGCTGTGATGTGTTATCCTTATGGGGTTACACATTGAATGTAGGGATCATGAAACATTACCAACATCTTCCCAAAGGTCCATGACCAAAAAGAAGTTGAAAATCAAACATGCAATGAAGCAAAGGTGTCTGTGTGTGACTTTACTGCAGCTTCGGTTGGTTAGGAACACACAGTAGTCACACTGTACATTCTGTCACACCAGCAGGGCCAACCTGGAATATCTCAACCTGGATTCGAGGCTATCCTGTGCTATAAATTATGGTCTTTTTACTACAGATAGAAAGTTGTCTGCTCTTATGGAAACAAAGACTTTTAATGTTTTCTACCATCATTTTTTAACATTTAAATATCAAGTTAGTATATCTTTGGATTGCATTCTGTTAGAACGTTTGATTTTTAAAATTGTGGTTTGTCTCTTATTGTTGAAGGAAACTGGCTTATGGTATGTTTCCTGTGTTCCCATGGGTGACCCTATACTCATGTACATATGGGCAATGCTAACTGGACTCAGTGGGTCATTAGCAAAAAAGAAAAAGGAAAATTCATAAAGATTGGGGTTGTGGGGTCTGGGAGGAGCTGGAGGACAGTTGTGAGGGGCTGTGAAGGAGTTGGAGAGGGTGGTGGGAAGTGGATATGATCTACACACATTATGTAAATATGTGACATTACAAAATAATACATAAATATCAAGCGAAAGTACCCACAACAAGCAAACAAAACAAAACCAAGCAACAAAGCGAAGAAAAAAGTGTTGTCTGTGTCGCTGACTTGAATTTTACTTACAAGATTGTTAAATGAATTTTGGCTTGGAATTAGGACAGAATTTCTAACAATTTATGAAGTGGAAATGGCCTAAAACACACTTCTCTAATTTTGTGCCACATATGTATGTGACATGGCACTCTTTGTGTTGATGATTATGAAATCAAAATATTAATCAATTCAGGAAAATGTTGGAGAAGCTCTGTGTCCTGTAGTATCAAATGTTCAGCTAAGAGTTCATTTTTTGCATATAAATAAACAAACATGTTCATCTCATTAATATGTAAATTTGCTTTCACTTTTAATAAATGGTAAAGTTATATATATTTAAGAATTGTTTTAAAATCAAGTTACTGTTTATCGTTGTTGCATGTTTGAGTTACATGCCTATTTTAGATACCTGTATATGCAGGGTCACTTAAAATTTTCTCACGTAGGAAGGGATTGTGAACAAAAACTATCTAAGAAGCCCTGATTCAAAGTGGTCTGATCCTGTCCTCCTCAGCTGGAATGTGAGGATTAATACAGTAAAATCTCCAGAGCTCTTTGAGCTCCCAAGGGACATGGGCTGTGAATGGCAGATTCTACGGTTTCATTGGGATCATTTTAATAATACCACTAACTGCTAGACTTTTCCTCTTAGCAGAATTTCATTGTAAGAATCTCCCAAAGGTCTCCTCCAAAACAGAAAGTCAACAAAAGTAGAGAACACTGCAGGCTTCAGTAATGACTGACCCCAGGCTAGGTTCCTCTGACCTTGGGGGAAGGGGTACATTTAAAACATGGAGCCATCTTCCTCTCCATAAAGAGACTAAAGGAATAATGAGAAACACAAAAGGAAGTTGGAGTGCTGGAATCTAACAAGGCTGTGCATTTCTCTGCCTGGCCCTCATATATATTCCATTATGGTGATTCTCAAGACAGACCACCATAAGGCTGTCTTATGCACACCAAGGCAATGGAAGGCCAAGGCAGCAGGGAGATGACCATCAAATCACAGACAATCTCAGCAAAACTTCAGGAGGCAGGCTTGATTTGTATTTCTCAAAAAAAAAAAAAAAAAAAAAAAAAAAGAGTCCCAAAACTCTTTAGATACTTAAAACATGAAATTCAATATTAAACTCCACATTTGGAAAAGCGAGTCATAATTTCTAAGATGACATCTGGAAAACTGGGAGGAAGATGGCTTAGGAGGCAGCTCTCTAGACTACTGCCAGCAACATGAACGAGACAAGGGAGGGATGTAGAACTCAGCTACACAGCTTCTCTATGGCTGGTCAGGCATTCTTTTTGGCACTAGTGGTTAAAAGACACAAAACAAAAAGACAAATACCAAACCCAAGCAACTGGGTAGGCTGGCAAAGGTGGTAAAGGGTAGGTAGCAGCAGAAGATCGGAAGTAGAAGGTCATCTTAGGCTACTTATTGAGTTTAAGGCTAGCCTGAGTTACATGAGGCCCTGTTTCAAAACAAAAACAGAACTTACAGTTTGCTCTGAAAACCAAGCAGCTTCCATTGGTGAGTGCTAGGATGGAGAAGGCTGGTTCTGGGCTCAGCCTGGCCCAATCAGTGGAAGATCGCATGACTTATGTAAGGCTGCAGTACTCTCCAACAGAATGAGTAATTTTGTGTTATTTTTGGATGGTGCAGTTCTTTAAAACAAAGTGATAAATTAAAGTAGCCTTGGTAATGCAGCAAAAATGTTGAGTCGTTTTAAGGCAAATGGAAAATGTGGCCTTGGTGCTCAAAGGCAGCAGCCGATGAGAAGCTTACAGTCCTCTGTCAATTCGGTTACAAAAAACATCAACTGGTCAGTCTGTTACAGAATTGTAGAAAGTGCGCTGTAGCAAGTCTTATGTCTGGGCCTGAGGAATTACTAATGAGAACTGGTGCTTGCAACTGAGCCCTAGCTGGCAGAGAATTCCTTGAAGGTAGGCAGACCATTTGCTTTGTTACTGAGTTAGGTTAAAGTCCCTCCTCCTGGGGTTCAGTGACCTCCCCTCAAGCCCAGCCCTCCTGTTCCACATGTTGCCAAGTCCTGAATCCCACAAACGGATTCAAACTTCAAAAAGGCGTTGTATGTTTTTATGTGGTACCTTTTGGACCTTTGTCAAAAGGGTCCTCACTTGCTTCAGGTTTCTCTGAAAACAGATGATGACGGCAGAGGGGGTGATCAATTATTCTGTTGTTGCTTACTTGCATTAGGTTTTTTTTTTGTAATGTTTAGTGTGTTCCATTTGGCCTACTTTATAATTTACTTTCCTGAATGTGAGCAAAATAAGGTAAAATAAAAGCATTAAAAAGGAATCTATTACTTATTAAACAAAGCGTTTATATCATGTTCTCATATGAAGGAAAGTAAAACACAGTGTTGAATGTTCAAGTTGCAGGCAGATGTAGTGGCACATGCCTTGTGACTCCGTGAGTTCAAGGCCCGCCTGGGTTATAGAGTTGTCTATAGTCAAAGTTCTGTTGCTGTGAAAAGACACCGTGACCATGGCAACACTTACAAAGAATAGCATTTTAAGTGGAGCTCGCTTATGTTTAGAGGTTTAGTCTGTTGTCATCATAGTGGGAAGCAGGGCAGTACGGAGGCAGACATGGTACTGGAGGAGGAGAGCCAGGAGTTCGACATCTTGATTGGCAGGCAGCAGGAAGAGAGAGGAGAGAGAGAGACTGGGCTTGGCTTGAGCATTTGAAATCTCAAAGTGCACCCCTGTTGACAGACTTCCTCTAAAAAGTCACACCCACTCCAACAAGGCCACACCTCCTAATCTGTCCACTCCCTGATGATCAAACACTCAACTCTATGAGTCTATGGAGGCCAATTTTATTCAAACACCACAATAGTCTTAAAAACCAAAACCAAACCACAAAGTTGAATCTGAGTGCTAGGAACACAGCTGATTTTTTTTAAGTCTTTGGTTTTTTTTTTTTTTTTTTCCTTTAAACTTATTGCATACGAAAAGAACTAATTCACTTCAATTTTTTAAATTCTGTAAAATTTACCTGCTTCTATTTGTTAATAATGTCCTCGAATGAGCCAGCTTCCTGAATTTTTCCAAAGAAACTTCATGATGTGCATGTCCCATTTTGCATTTGATTCATGAGTTAATGTCCATAGGAAGCTAAGCATTATAATCTGGTGCGTGAGGAGGAAAAACTTGGTGTACCACATTTTCTCTCCCTCCCTCCCTATGGTGGCAGGAATTACTCACAGATCACAATGCCCTTGTCCCTGACCTCAGGCTTAGCCCTCCAGGCCACCACCTTGTCAGCCAGAGCCCACAGGAAATCTTGTTTTCCTTGATGGAGCAGCTATCACCTCCTTCTTGGTGTCTGGCTTCTGGTTGCTTGTATCTTACTTTTCTTTCTTACTCTGCTTGAGGGAGGAAAATCCGAAAAAAGGCTACTCAAAGTGAAAACTACTTTCATCCTCAAATGGTTTCTCAGACATAAGAGCTGGGAAATTACAACTATTAAGTTGGCCTTGTCAGAAGTTTTTAGTGAACGGGCCTGCAGAGGTTGGAATGGAACTAGAACCTGTGTTTTTTCCCTGGTGCTTGTCGGACTCTGGGCTTTATCAGACAGGATGAAGACAATGTTCCTGGGGTTTGACACTTGTAAAAACACTCCTCCATCATCCTGGTCATGCGTGGCAGCCTGCCAAGGCAGGAACAAGGCCAGATTTAGCAGGTCCTTTAACACCATGACTGTGGTTGAAATGACCACCTGATATAGAACAGGAAAGGCTGGGGGGGAGGTGTTGGGGGGAAAGTGCTGTCCTCCAAAGCCCAGACCCCGGGGTAACTCATGCACTTGATCCTGGCTGTGGTGGTTTGTCAGCAGTCGCCAGTCACTTGAATATGGCTGCAAAGCAGCTTCAAGGATGCTGTTCTCACACACAATTCCCAAACCTTAATTGTTTTCCTGGGCTTACTCTTTTGCCCGTTTTGCTTTGAATCTAAAGGACATTCTTAGTCTCATATTTTAAACACTCAATTCCCCAGTTTGTGGGGGCAGTTTTGAAGGCTGTAGACTCCCGAGGCAGGCCTGTGACTTTTTTTTTTAAATGATTATATATGTGTGTGTGTGTGTGTATGTATGTATGTATGTATACATATATGTATATGAGTACACTGTCACTATCTTTAGACACACCAGAAGATGGCATCAGATTCTGTTACAGATGGTTGTGAGCCACCATGTGGTTGCTGGGAATTGAACTCAGGACCTCTGGAAGAGCAGTCAGTGCTCTTAACCATTGAGCCATCTCTCCAGCTTGTGGCTCCAGTCTCGTACTCTGCTTTCTGGACAATAGTTAAGTGAACAGCTGCTCATGCCTCCCCTGTAGTGATGGATTCAAATAGCTCTTCAATGACGAATCAAAATAAAATTCCTTCTCTTGACTTGTCACGTGCCCTGAGGCAGCAATGAATAAGTAGCTAATACACTGTCCTCAGTACTGAGCGGAGACCCTTACAAAGATGTCAAATATTCTGGGCATTATGAGCAACTAACTGCCTTAGCTTTTTGACCCTTAAAAAATTAGCACCCGAACCAGCTGGTTTCTAAGATCTCTTGCCTTCAAACCTCATGACAAGGCATATCTGAGGATACCTTTGGACTAGGGAAAAGGTCGAGTTTTCTGTATTTCAAGACGTAGAGTCTTACCTGTGTACTAAAGAGGCCGGAGTCAGGCAGGACAGGTCCTGGTGCTGATCCACCCTCTGAGGATGATCCCAGTTTGCTACATTCATGCTTTACTGCACCCAGGGAGCTGCTTCTCATCAGATCCCCTGTGACTGAAAGTTTGCAAAACTCATCACTAGCTGCTCAGCCTATAGCGGCAGGGGCTTCCCTGCCGCTCTTTATTTACAAGCAATATGGATATACTTTTATGAAAAGATCAACAAAAAGGTTAAATGCAACATGTGAATGACATTCTGGAGCTTTGCCACAATGGCCCACATGATCACTTCTTTTAACTGCTTCAGAGGATCTTATGTGGACTTCCCAGGGTTTGTTTTCTTCTTTTCTCAGCTCCTTCTCCACTGGCAGATATTTGCTTTGCTTCTGAGGTTGGGTTACTATACAAATTGCTTGAATACATGCATGTTTTAGCTGACCTATGTGACAATTTCTTCATGATGGATATCTGGAACCAGAACAATTGGGTTTACAGTAATGCCTGCTCTACATGTTAAAAACTTATGCCAGATTGTCAGTGCAGTGGCACCAGTGGCAGTAACCATGTTTCCATGGATATTCTGCTTTTGAATGGACGATTTCACATGTGTTGGGGCATGTACACTTTTCTTGCTCATTGCTTATTCTTACTCTATGTTCATTTTACAGTTATGTTGCTTTTTCTCTTAACAGTTTGCCGATTTTTTTTAAATGAAGCTAAAAATTGTGGTGCCTATAAAATCCCAGTGCTCAGAAGACTGAGGTAGATTGGGCCACACAGTCAACCAGCCTGGGTTATACAGTGAGACTCTACCTCAAATGGAAAAAAAATTGTCTTAATGAACACACGTATTCATCACTCATGTCGCTTTAATATTATCTAGTCCTGGACAATAGAGACCCCCATCCACTGTATCCCATGCAACTATTATTCTGAAGAAAATTCCCATATACCACTATTATTGTCACACATAAACATAAAGAGAATTTTCATAATGTCAACAAATATCTAGCATTCATATTTCCTTCATTATCTCTTATTTTTAAAAAATATGATTAATATTATCAAATATTCAGACAGTTAAATTTTATTTCCCTCAATTTTTCATATTTTGCAGAAATCAGTGTGCAATGAAGTCCTTAATTCAAATTGCACAAAAATTCATACACAGACAAATAATACGTAGATAGATAAATAGATAGAGAGACAGATAGATGACAGGTAGGTTCTTTTCTCTGTCACCAGAAAATTCTGAATGTTTTTCCTGTGATGCTTTCTTAAGTCTTGATCTGTATATCTGATGGTATCATTTAACATGTTTTTTTCCTTTCAAATGTTTGGTTAGATCCAAGGCTCGGCAAGAATCAGGCTTACTATTTTGTCAAGAACATTTGAACTGTTATGTTAGAGATCCCCTGCAAGGCCACATGATTTTTCTGTCTCTCTGCGAAGTTATCATCCACCCATACCTGTGTCATTGGGCCTACTTTGGGAAACAGAAAATCATACAGTAATTTAGATAACAGAAATTTGATATACGAAATTATTAAAATAATAGCTGTGGAGATGTAAAGTTGCCTCAGAAGGGTACCCTATATCTGAGGGAGAATATCAAAGAAAAACAACCCTGAAATAGGGGCTCCCCCTAAGGCTGGGCTTTTGACATTGGTGAAGAGGAAAACTTGAGACATAATAGCCAGTAATTGGAGACACTAGGCTGTCTGGCAGGTGCATGTTCATATGTTCACACTTGCCGTGCAAGGGAAGAACACAAAAGGTACAGACAAGCTGCGGCTAAGGCTGCTTACCTACCACACACAGTAGGGAGTGTAAGGCCTGGTGTAAAGCATTCACACTTGGAGGGCTTTAAGGAGACAAAGTCCTGCAGTGTCAACCAGCTATACATGGAGAGTAGTCAGGGGGTCGGACTCCATTGTGGGTGCAATTGTACGTCCCAAGAGCAAAGGCAAGGGGTCCCTGAGTCCAGGCAGAGCATCCGGGAGAGGACTGTACATTGTAGGGATCTAGATGGCGCATGGCATGGCTGATGACCCTACATGTGCGCTGAAGAAGGTCAGACACCAGGAGTAAAGCCAAGAGAAAAGCCCCTTGATCCTGTAGTGTCTCTTTAGTGCCCTCTACTGATGAAGTGTCAGATCATGAGCATTGAGAAGGAGAAGTGTTTAGAAATCCTTCCATGAATGACCTCAGAGCAGCCACTTGGTGGACTTAGGGCTGAAAGGCAATAAATTAATAGCTGACATAATGGTCACTGTTTACCTTTGTTGCTTCTTTGAAGGCTGCAAAATGGTGGTACTTTGGTTCTATTGATCTACCTATATTTACTAGATGCTTGTATAGGGGAAAGTTGCCACGTCCCCTTGAGTAGCCAAGGCACCATGTATACAAGCACCTGGCTCCTTCCCCGTTGTCAGGTTTTTTTTTTTTTCATACTTTATTTACATTTCAAATGTTTCCCTCTTTCCAGATCTCCCCTTTGGAACCTCCCCATTTCCTCCCCACTCCCTAGGATTTTTTTTTTTTTTTTTTTTTTTTAAAAAAAAAACATGTCTTCTTTCTCCATCCAGGCCTGACTTCATATGAAAGCTATTTTCTACCAACCACAGCTTTCTGGGTGAGTCTGGGTTCTATCCACAAAGCCCCTAAACACAATGTATGGAAATAGAGCTGTTTGTTCCCACCGCACGCACCCCTCACCACTACCTTATGAGATGGGTGTCAGCCCAGGGAAATGAAACAAGTCACCCAGCTGGTGGTGGCAGGGCTGGGGTCAGAACACAGGCTGTTTAACTTTGAGTTGAGCCTGAGAAGACCTTATATTCAGCTTGTTTCTCCTAGGGTAACTTCAAGCTCAGGTCACCTGGGTCTTCATCTCTTCTCTATTTGCTTTTGAATTCCCAGGTCATGGCTCTTAGCATCACCGTTGAAAACTCCCAGTTTCTCTCCCAGGGTCACACACTCCAGTGGGATCCAGGTCTTTACAGAAGGGCTGCTGTATGCCAATTAACTATCGCTTCTTGTCATGTCTCGGGTGGCAGATGCTTCTGTCCGCTCTGGTTTTTGTCCCCTCCTCAGTCTCCTCCTCCACACAGAAGAGAATGAAAATTTCTCAAGGGATTGTGAGAGAGAAACAGTAACTGCTGACCCTGACAGTGCCATTAAGACTGACTCTCTTTCCTTCTCCATTTCAGGAAGTCATGATCCAGCGGTGAAAGGCCAGACAATCCAGCGATGTGTACCGTGGAAAATCCTGTTACAATATGCTTCTCCTTCCCTCTCTTCTCCAGTTCAGCCTCCTCCTTCAAAAGCTCACCTAATTCTTCTGGAGTTATGTAGTCTTCCCCAGGGTCACCAAACCTGCTTGCTAATCTTCTGCACCCCTCTGATCCCCTCCACTACTTCTTGCTTTCCTTCCTCCTACCCAGGTTTTCCTGGCAAAAGCCAACAAAATAACAAAGAATAAGGAATAAATAAACAGCAGCCTCCCCCCCGCTTGGGAGTCCCTGGAAACGCTTCCTCCATTTACACTGATGAGTCTCTGGATTTCAAAGTGCCTGGCACTGCTTCAAGGTCAGTTACGGTGGCCATGGAGTCATTGTGTTGAGATAAAGGAGAATCCAGGCAGTTTCTATTTTTAGCTTCGATTGTTTCTGGAAAAGGTTGCACATCACATAATAGGAACTCCCAAGAGTGTGAAGACTGTTTCCTGCCAGTTGAAGCGTTGTTGTGGTTGGCTGTTCTGACCATAGAGACACTGGGGTAAGTGATGAGGGTGGAGGGCAAGGTCCGGCTGTGCTGGGGGCAGACAGAAAGGTGAAGTAAGGAGTGAGGGAAAGTGGGATTGCAATTACCAGGAGATTTAGAGCTATGAGACAAAGCAGAGCAGCTGTAAGAAGATGAAACCATAAATGTCTTCCCCCGAGTCTGCCAGGGTGGGGTCAGCTAGCACAAGTTATTGTCAACGGGGTCTGTGCTATTTGTCATTAAAAAATAATCCTGTGTAATTGAATATGTAAATGATTCTGTTGGAAGCTGATAATGATAACTGGAAGTTGATAATGACATCAGCCCACGGTTGTCAAGATGTAAGTAATAAATAAGTAATATCCTTTCTTCAGTACAGGACTCCTGAAATGAGGGCCTTAGATACAGGCCCTGGTATGGGTCTTGTTAGCATGTGTAAAGTCCTGGGCTCCACCTTCCACATCCCACAAGCTCGGTGTGTGGCCTCTGAAGCATCATTCAGAGGTCCCTGAAGGTGAAAAGCATTAGCTTGATTTTCTATCTTGCTGTTTTGTGACATTGACTCCCACCTTACGTCTGGTTCAGACCCACTGCTTGGCTTGGTATTACAGAACAGTATCGTCCATTGACAATAAGCCAGGTTCCATTGTACCATCCCCTGCAGATAGTATTGCCCTAGGCACACAACTGTGGCTCAGTGTTCTGGCAAATTTCCATCCTGAGTACTGCTACTCTTTCTAAGCTCTACAGACATGTGGCCATAATTACTGGAGAGGAGCAACCAATTACCAGCATATAGAACATTCCCTAGGAAGTAGGTATTTGTTTTGGGGGACAGGACACTTCTATTAGAGTTTTGTAGGTATCTACAGGACCAACATACTTTAGAGCATCATCTTAGGTTCTCATCTTGTGCCTCAGGTTCTACTCTTTATCGGAGCCTTTATGTCCCCACAATAGGAGTATCAGTGTATAAATTCAGCTTCCTTTATTACTCTACTGCTCTGGATACCAGGCTGTGGACTGGATTCTCTTTATAATCTTCTTCCTGGCAGCAGGAGATGACAGTGGTTAAATGCTGCCACAGAAACCTGCTGCCTCTGAACCCATGTTCTTAGTCTCAGTTGGTTTGGGAGTTTTTGTTGCAATTAGCACCTGCTATTTTTGGTTTTTGCCACTCAACTCTGGAGTGCCAGAGATATTCTTCTAGAGGATTCTGCCTCAATTAACGCTCTGTTTCTACCCTGCTGGTAAGGAATCCATCCGGTTCCAGAATCTCCTCTCCATTTGTGTCTGTTTCCTTGGAATAATTCCTGTACAGGGATCCTAGGAAGCAAAGGTAGAGGTGGATGGGAAGAAAACTAGTGAAGAGGCATCAAGGAGGAGAGACACTGGGGAGTACACATGCTGGGGAAGTGGGTAGTCCTGGGCTTATTAGTCAGTGTACTCCAGAGTCAGAGAACTTTGGGACTGAATCTGTCTCTCTCTCTCTATCCATCCATCCATCTATCTATCTATCTATCTATCTATAATGAATTTATTGGAATGACTTACAGGCTGTAATCCAGCCGGTCTTCTGTATATGCTGGAATCCGGAAGAAGTAGGCTCCAATGCCAGTGAAAGAATGGATGTACTGGCAAGGTGAAGGTAGGTAGGCAGGCAAAGAGCCAGAGCTTTTTTCTTTCCTGTCTTTATATGAACATCTAGAAGGTGTGGCCCAGTTTAAAGGCCTATCTCCTACATCGACATCTAGATCAAAGGTATGTGTGTCCCTACCTCAAAGGTCTGGACTAGAAGTGGATTAACATCCTTCAAACCAAGAATAAAATCTCTCACAGGCATGCTCTCTATATCTGGTTTGTAGTTCACTCCAGATATAGTCAAACTGACAACCAAAGATAGGTAGTTTAGTGGGCTATTCCCAGAGTTCCCACCCCATGGATGAAGAAACAAGTGTATTAGCTACCATACCTCTTCTGGCACTGCAGAAGGCTGTTCTGGGGACTTTAACTCAATAGCTGCCCCCCAAAAAGTCCTCAGCAGAGAAGAAGGGGTTCGTATGATCAACCACTGTCATTGAAATACAGCTTAAGCATTGTCAGTCTCTATCACAGATGTGTGCCACAGAACTGAGTTAAGGACCACCCCAAGATAGCAGCAGTAACCATGCTGACAAAAGCATCCATCCAAGCAGTCAACCAACCAGCCAAACGAACCAACCAGATCGTAAGCATACTCAGAGCAAATGGGGAGGTACTTGGGAAGTCTCTGGGAGAGACCTGAAAGGTGGCCAGAGTGCTGGAGGCACTGCATGGTTCTGGAATCATGGTTTTGGCTGAAGCTAGCCACTCCCCATGCTGCTTCAGTGAGACACCAGCAGGGTTCTAGTTGATGCTTAGCTCTATCGGGATCATGGTTGAATCCACCCCACAAACCTTCCCTTGCGCTGTAGTGGGTATGCATTGACCTCCTGTAGCCACAAGAGGGAGCCAGTGATGTGAAGAGCCAGGCTTAAAAGCATGGCCTGTGGCAAGAAGGACCCCCAAGAGCTTCAGTACAATCCAGCTGAAAATATGGGAGGAGCACTCAAGCTAGGAGGGAGGAAGTCTCCAGAGATCTGGGAGAGGCTGAGAAAAAACAGAAATGAAGACTAAAACAGTGGTGTGGTAACATTTTAATCATACCAAAAATTATATGTGGAGATTTCTTTTACATTATACTATTGCTAATTTTTAAAATACGTATACTTTTCATTAGAATGAATCAGAATCAGGTATAGTGGTACAAAACCCATAGTTCCAGCATTTGGAAGTACAGACAGGAGGTCATTCAAGGTCATTTGGGGCTGCATAGTTCAGGTTTGAGGACATTCTGGGCTATATGTGATGTTGTCTCAAAACAAAACAAAACAAAAAAACCCAGGTAAATAAATAGAGCTCAGAGGTTGAGTGTTTGTTTAGCATGTATCAGGTCATACCTGGATTCTAAGCATCTCCAAAAAGGAAAAAGATGTGTAAAAAATGAATACACACATACATCTGAAGCAAATGGAACACATTAGAAAGGAGTGAGCCTCCTGGGAGCTGTGATCAAAGGCGTGCACCACCGCTGCCTGGCATGCACTGAAGCTGTTAAGACATCAGATCTACTCTTTCATGAAGATAAATCCCCTAAATGAGCTATAAATCTAATTGTTACAACTTCATTAAATAGTAACACCATCTTGGTTGCCTCTCAGAAGCGCATCTGAGGTAGCTAGAAAGCAATGAAGATGATTTTAATTAAGCCTCTTACATTTCATATCTAATCATATCTATGATTTCATATCATATCTGTGGTAGGCTTCCTGCAAACCACAGGAAGCAATCCGATTACCACAGACATACCCAAAGCGCTGTGTTTAAGAAACTGCCTGAGTCCACTTCGGAAAAATACAAAAACAAAATCAATTTATGTCATGCCTCTTTGGGTCTCTAAATGTTATTAGCCATGCTCAAATGTCTTTTACTCAGTTGGATTTAGCTGTGGGTGATTCAAAGCATTTCTGGAAGTTCATCTTACACTGAGGATTAACTCACCCTCCCCAATGAGATGCTGTGGTGTCAGAGGACTGAGGCATGGAGCCTTGCTACCAAGGGGAAGAAGAGTATTTAAGGAGGGGGAGGTGGGATATCTAGCTGTCAGGTTGACCACCCTCTGCCTGGAAGCTGCTGTGGTAGGGGAAACCTAGTACCACCCCTACCCATTTCTTTCCCTCTTCCAAGGCGGGGTTGAATGCATTTGCATCCTATGTTGCTTGCATGGTCTCAGTACTTCCAAGCTTTGCATATCATACAAGTCCATAGAAGGCACCAGTGTTTGTGTGAAAAACCAGAACATAAACTGGAGCTTAGGGATATTTGAGGTTCTTTATGGGGTTAACGAAAAACCTGCTGTATACATTTCTTACTGTACTAGTAAGTTATCGATTTGTATGAAACTTCTGGCTCTTTTGACATTTTAAATAAACAGATTGAGTTTGTTAGCACACCGTAATTCTTTTGTACTGTATTCAGTGCATAAGCTAACTCCTTGCAGAGGTTCTTCAAGATGAAACTGATGGACAGTTTGAAGGTTTCATCATGGCTATCATTGACTTTATAAATCTGAAGATAATAAAACATTTTAACACCAGTTTTACTACCCTTCAAGTTTTCACATTTGAAATTATAATAAAAGATAACCCATCTATTCTTCCTTTGGTTTTTCAATAAAGACAGTGTTGGCATTACCTATGAAAGGGAGGATGGATTTTGCAGTCCAGCAGAATGCTTTCAGATCAAATATATCAAAACAAAGGCCTGTGGGTTTCTGAAGATACATGCATCAGTAAGTAGCATACTTAGTGTCCAATAAACAAGATTGCTTTCTCTTGGAGCAAGGCACCATGCTGATCGACCCTCAAGATTGTCTCAGGGTTATGAAGACCAAGATTAAGGAGCCTCAGAGGCTACCCCTCTGAGGTGTAGTAGGAATCCCACTACACCTTCTTGCTCCTAGTGATAACATATGGGTCCCCGAGCCTAAACTCTATTGGCATTTGACTGGATTCCTTGTTCAGACATGCAATCCTCCCTTCTGCATTGATGAAATTGTCCAAGTAAGGTGGCTTTCTCACTGTCCACAGTTTATTGATTGATGCACAGCAACTAAGACCTATATACCTTGTGATACCATGGGCTGTTGGTCCATAAGGAAGCCCTAGGAAATCTGTGTCTTGTAGTAATCTGTTAGAGCATTCCACTGGCTATAGTCCACAAGAAGCTGGGATGCTGTTTTCCAGTTTGCATTCAAGGAATCTGCTCCATTCATACCTCTGAACAAGGTTCTCTGGCAGAAAAGTGAAAGGCCATAGGCCTAAATATGCCATACACCCTCACCTGGCTTTGGGCCAGGGATCAAGTTCTCTTGAAGGTCTCTGGGGCTCCCCACGCTCACAGGAAATAGATGTCATAGGGTTCTTGTTTTAGAGTATAGGTTATTACTGAGAAGTAACCAACAACTTGTTGGTCTATGTGAGATAGCTAAGCACTCAGCTGGAATGACAGAAATCATGACCTAAGTGCCCACTCACCCTGAGTGACAACATTTAAAGGAATGTCATTCAGTGTGACATTAAAATTCTTCTGCCAGAATAAGCCAACTATCCCTATCCTTAAACATCCGTCTGTTTTTATCTCAAATGTCAAATTCTTCTGAATTTCAGAAACTCACTTTAATGACCAGACGAACAAGCTCTATGAGTGGGCACCTACTGAACTTCAGTCATAGCGTCATGTCTCTCACTTACTTGCAACGCCCTCACTGATTACAAATTATTCCAAGTTAGCAATTTGATATGGCAGAGCATAGTCTCAGTGGGGTTCTTCTTGTTCCGCCATGTCAGGAGGTGATGGGCTTTGTTGTCCTCTGAAGACTCAATAGGGAGAACCATGTTCTTGGTTCACTCACTCAACTGTGAGCAGATTGTACTTGTGGGTTGTTGGGCTGAGGACTTCAACAGCCCAACTTGTTGGCTGAAGCCTCCGTTCCCTTAGTGCCTTGCCATGTAGGTCTTAACATAGGACAGACTCTCACATGGTAGCTGGCATACCCCAGAAAGAACAAGAGAGAAGTTCTCAAGATGGAAGCTTGTAAAAGTATCTTTAATTTGCCTGATATAGTTGTCATCTTGGAGGCTTACTGCCTCTGTCTGCTAACGTGGGCCTAGTCCTGGAAGCCTTTAGCCTCCATACAATCTTATCTAGGCCTAGAATGTTTCAGCCTCTGAAATTTACTATCTCTAAGCTCACCCTTTCTAGCTCTTTCTGAATTCTGGCTGACTGGTTAATTCAGCTGTTCTGGCTCAAAACTCCTCTCCAGGGTGACTGATTCAAACTGACTTCTTTCAGCTTCTGACTAAATTGCTCTGCTTTGTCAATATGTTCTAACCTTCTGGCTTCTTCTAATTCTGTGGCTCATTTTTTCTTTGCCTATGTCTAACTTGTTCTCTCTCTGCAACCTGCCTCTCTACAACTGTCCTGGTAAAATCTCTCTCTTAAGTGGCCTCTCTTTTCTCTCTGTTCTTGAGAGTTGAAAATATCCTATTCTGACAAATCTTTCTCTGATTCATCACTTTGTTTGTCTGTCAATTAGACATCACTTTCAAACATGGTTGCTTCCTTCTACTTCACTTTCATTGTTCAGAATTAAAGATGTGTACTAAGGGCGTGCCTATATTCCAGTCAGAGTGATTAAAGGTGTGTGCCAAGGAGGTGTTTATATTCCAGCAGAGTAGTCATATTGCTGGATTAAAATCCCTCTACAGAAGCTAGTAGATTTGTAGCTCAATCTTGGGTGTTATTTATTCAGCCATAAATGACTTCTTAGAAACACATTTACAAGAGTATGAACACCAGGAGGCAGGCTGAGTGCCATCTGTTATGGAAGATGGCTGCATGCTGAGGTAGATTCTTGGATAGGAATATTGCTTGATTCTGTTAAAAATCACCTTCACATCCACTCATTCACTGCACCTTTACGCTAGATGGCTCTTCTTCCATGTAGTCAATGGTAGGTAAATATTTGAAAGAAATCCAGCTATATAGATAGATACTTCTTATCGCCATTCCCCCAAACAAAATGACTATTTATATAGCATTTACATAGGTAATTATGTATTATGACCAATGTAGAGATGATTTAGAGTATATGAGAGGATGTGTCCAAGTTATATGCTAATATAACAATTTACATATAAGAATTGGATATTCCACAGATTTAGGAATCCTGGGGATAGTACTAGAACTAGTCTGCCATGGATGCAGGTAAGAACTATGCATGGAGGGTCACTGGATGCCAGACTCCATGCTGGCTACTGGGAAGCCAATGGAAAACAGGTACAACCTGTAAGCATGGTTTCTTCCTTTTGGCCTAAATCTGAGTAATCCATTCAGAAGCTAGCTAGAACCTGGGTGACCATAGGGGTGGACCAGGTCAGAGATACTATACTACTGGTCTGCTGGTTTCATGAATCTACCTCCTTTTGATACTGCCTCTATCTGGTACAGGCTGTAATGCCAGCCTGGTGTCCCACCTCTGAAGTCTTCAGTTCAGCCCATCCTACTGTCTTCTGAAGGATGTAGCCCCTGATGGCCAATTCCCTCGAAGAGGAATGATAAGTACAGCAATTTGAGATAATGCAAAAGAAAATGGTGGATGGTAACAGTTAAAAAAGAAGTCCTCCTTGATATTATTCCATACACTGGGTCAGGCAGCTACAAATGAATCACTTCACCACTTTACACCCTCTGTGGCTGTGTTGATAGAAATCTGGGTTCAAGATTTCCCTTGCTTCATCTACCTTAATAGTGATTATAAGCTTCTTTCTTAAAAGCGCATCTCGTTTCATTATGGAAACTCGAGCTCACCAACCATGGCTCTTTGTTTTATAGGTTCGGTTCACGTGTTGCTGATGCTAATCCTCACAGTGAGCAGGATGAGAATGACAGTGGCATTAGGAACACAGATGCCAGCTCCAAGCTCTTCCATTTATTTATTTATTTATTTATTTATTTATTTATTTATTTACTTACTTACTTTACTTACATTTCAAATGTTTCTTCCTTTCCAGATCTCCCCTTTGGAACCTCCCTATTCTCTCCCCCCTCCCCTGCCTCTATGGGGGTATTCCCCCACCCACCCACCCACCCACCCACTCTCATCTTCCCTCCTTGGTATTCTCCTATATTGGGGCATCTAACAACCTCCAGCCCAAGGGCCTCTCCTCCCCCTGATGGCTAACAAGACCCTCCTCTGCCACACATGTGGCCAGCACCATGGGTCCCTCCATGTGTATTCTTTGGTTGGTGATCCAGTCTCCGGGGGCATCGAGGGGTCAGGCCAGTTGCATATTGTGGAATTATAGTCTGTTATTGTGGCATGCATTGGTCGAGGTTCCGTTTTCTAGCCCATGAGGACAGTGCACCTCCAATGCCATGTAGACCAGCAACCATGCTCAAATTGGGATTCTCCTGGAGTTAGGTAAGGGAAAAGTCCTGGATGGATTTGTGAACAGTGCCTCCCTACCACCTTAACCCCAGTCTCAGCAGGATTCCTCCGAGCAGCTAAACTTAGAACAGTGCCAGCTGCTTCCATTCCACAGAGCAGACATCGCCTGGGTATGTCTACCCTCGTCCTGCCTATGTCACTGCTGTGCAGCTGTGTATAAACATGCTGAGAATTAGGGTCCCCTGACAGAGTGTTCTCATTTTGGCCCCCTATATGTGGCCAATAAAGAAATAACTAAGGAAGTTAGAATGCCTACTGTTAACCATGAGACACAGACGTGGGGGGAACAGGGGAGCCTGGAATGAAGGCAGAAGCTTTCTCAGTAACCGCCGAGGTTCTTCATGGCTTTCTAGTGGGTAGCTGTATGTAGGAAGTCTCTTTCCCTGGTAGGCCCCCTGTCTGCCTCTTTCTGATATTCACCTTGCTCTTTCAGGATTTTATTCTCCCTTCTCTTTCATGTTTCAACATGCAAAGTCCTCGCCTCAACTGTCATTTCTTCTATAGTACCATGCCATTCGTGACCTGATGTCATTCGTGCTCACCCACTTACCCTGATATCCTGTGTGAGAAGAAGCCCCTCCATATAGGATAAACTGTGAAAGGTACCTTGGTAGATTGGGGCAGAAGTGTGTCACTAAGAGGGGAGAGTAAAAGGCTGACTTGGAGTGGGGACATGAGTAATAGAGCCAGACATACAGACAGAGAGACCAGGAGACAGAGAGAATGAGAGAGGGAGACACACACAGGGGGTGGGGGGAGGCAGAGAGGCAGAAAGACAGACAGACAGACAGAGACAGAATGAGAGAGACAGACAGAACGAGAGAAAACAGAGACAGAGAGACAGACAGACAGTCAGTCAGTCAGACAGACACAGAAGGGGGAGCACCTATGATGTTCAGAGGGATCTTATAAAGGATGTGCTCGTTGCACTGGTAAATAAGCAACTTGTAGCGACAGTGGAAATGCACAGCACCATGCAGCGAGTGATGACTATGAGCTGCTGATGCTGAGTCACTGAAAGGCAGGCTGGCAGAGCACCTGATTTACAACACCTCCCGTACTGCAGATCCTCTGGTCTCCCAATCTCCTCTTGCTTCAAGCACAGTCACTCTGCTGAGGCTGTGGGTGGAAATTCTGCAGAAGTCAGTGGAAGTGGTTGGAAGTCCCTATTCTTGTATCAGGCAGGCTAACGGAGCTTTGGTGCATGCATGAGAAAAGCCCCGAGAAGTGGAGTCTGTACACATTTATTTAGAAGAATGCTCCTGGCTTCAGGTAGGTGGAGTGGATGCTTAATGACCTTAGTTCCCTCACATATTATACTGCAGCTAGTTTTATGGCTTTTATGAAATGCATCTGTGGTGACTTACATAGGCTTGACCCCCATAGATTCATGTGTTTCAATGCTTGGCCATAAGGAGTGGCACCATGTGTCACTGTGTAGGTGGGCTTTGAGGTCTCTCATGCTCAGGCTCTGCCCAGTGCAGAAGACAGTATCCTTGTGGCTGTCTTCAGATCAAGATGTAGAGCTCTTGGATCCAGCACCATGTCTGCCTACATGCTGTCACGCTTCCTGCTATGATGATAATGGACTAATCCTCTGAAACTGTAAGCCAGCCCCAATTAAATGTTTGCTTTTATGAGTTGCCTTGCTCATGGTGTCTCTTCACAGCAATAAAACCCCAAGACAGCATCTTTTTATCCAGCTGTAACTTCACGACTGACAAATGTGTGGCTGAGGATTAGACATTCACTTAAGAGATCTCCAGTTGTAGTGGTGTATACCTGTAATCCCAGGAAGCCGGGGCAGGAATATCTCCAGTTTGAGGCCAGTCTGGACTACATAGTGAAATCCTGTCTCAAGTAAAAAAAAAAAAAAAAAAAAAATCAGCCTCTTACAAAAAGGCAAACAACCCAATCAGAAATTGTGAGAACTCTATTAGGTATTTCTCTGAAAAAGACGTAACAATGGCCAACAAGTGCATGAAATGAGCACTGGGTAAGTACTCAGAAATATTATTCATCATTAAGAGAATGCCATCAAATGTACAATGAAATGATATCCCATATCAGCCTGAACAGTTATAATTAAAAAAGAAAAGAAAAGAAAGAAAGAAAGAAAGAAAGAAAGAAAAGGAATAAAAAAGCATCAGCGAGAATATAGAGGAGTTAGAACCTTCATGTGGCCGGCGGGAATGCAAAGTGGTAGACAATAGTTTGGAATTTATTCAAAACTAAATAAAATCACTCCATGACGTGTTAGTTCCATGCTTCTCAAAACACAGAGAATGGGACCTGGGTCAGATGCTCTTGTGCCTACTGCAGCATCATTTCTAATAGGCCTGAGTAGAATCATCCCATGTCAAAGACAGAACTCCGAGGGGCAGGCCTGGGAGCATAGGCTCTGCAGAGAGCAAGCCAGAGGTTGAATTCACTTACTAAGAAGGTGGCCATAGGCAAGTCATGAAGTCTTAGACAAGTTCACAGCCCTCCTGGCTTTCTTGCCCAAGAGGCATTACTGTGGCTCTGAGCTGCTTGGGTGGGCCCAACTTGAGTTTGAGCTTATCTGAATAACTTTGGGTGAGTTCTCAGGTGCCCTTGGTGTGAACAGCTACATGCAAACAAGGTGCTTATTTTGTTGGGATTTTGTTAAGATTGATTTGTTTTGTGTGACATTCTTCAAGTAGCTCCTTGTTTTATTGAACACCTGGTAAGTACTCAGAAAGCATTTCTTATGAAAAGAAGGGTGGGGCACTGGGGGGATTACTTCAGAGGACGTAAGCAACAAAATGGTAAAACAAAAATTTTCACACTCTCTTAATATTTCTATTGTTGTAATCAAACACTATGACCAAAGGTAACTTGGGGAGAAAAGGATTTATTTGATTTGACACCTCCAGCTGTTCATCACTTAGAGAATGAATTCAGGGCAGGGACTCAAGTGGAGGGCATGGAGGAATCGTCCTTATTACTTACTACTACTTAAGCTTACTACTCATGGCTTGCTCAGCCTGCTTCTTTACATGGTCCAGGACCACCTGCTCAGAGGTGGCACCACACACAGTGAACAGATCCTTCCACATTAATCATCAATCAAGAAAAAGCCTTACAGACTTGCCTACAGATTCATCTAAGAAGATATCTTCTAGATTAAGAATCCTTCCCCCAGAAGATTCTAACTTGTGTCGAATTGACATAAAGCTAATCAGCGTGTGCGTGTGCATGTGCACATGCACACACACTCACACACACACTCACACACACATCTTTATTCCCTCCCGACATTTTTGTATTTATTTTAATCTTATGTGTATGAGTCCTTTCCTTGTTTGTAAGCAAGTGCAACACACGACTGCAATGCCAGAGGAGGCTGGAAGACAGCATTAGAAACCCCCTCCTAACCAGAGCTTCAGATGGGGGTTAAGTGAACTTGGATCCTCTGCAAGAGCAACAAGTGCTCTCAGTCGCTGAGCCATCTCTCTTTAGCCCCATTACTTCCCTACATCTATACAGTTAGTACATTTCAGGTAAATTTGTTGAAGTCTACACTTTTTCATCTTCTTTTCTGTGCATGTGTGCATCTATGTATGTGCAGGTATGTGTGCCAGTTCATGTGGTGTGTACATGTGCCTGCCAGAGGTCAGCTCTGAGTGTCACTCTTTAGAAGCAGTCAACCTTGTACTTTGAACAGAATCTCTTCCTGGTACATCTAGCTTGCCGGTTAGCCTGGGCTGGCTGGTTATGGAGCTCCAGGGATCTTCCTGTCTCTGCCTTCACAGAGTTAGGGTTACAAGCACAGGCCTACCTATGGGTCTTGGGAATCAAACTCAGGGCCTCTCAAACTGGTACAGCAACCATTTAAGTCATCTCCCAGCTTCTTTCCATCTGCCCCACCCCCATTGATTGGTGTGTGTGTGTGTGTGTGTGTGTGTGTGTGTGTCTTACTGATGTTCTAAGCACTTTTTATGTTTGTGGAAGCAGTTATTCACACAGGCTGAGGGAGAATCAACAAAAACTATTTGTAACAAAGGATTGTTTTAAAGTTTGCAAAACTTTTCAGGGCATGCATCACTGCTCAGACCACAGATACAATGTTCCTTTTTATAATAGTTTTCTGGCTGCCCCTAAGACACCCACCACCCCCAATATCATGTGCCAGTCTGCACAGTCCCTCTGCAGAGTGTGCATTGGTGAGCCAAGCCAATGTGATGTGGTATCAGTCCTGTGATTTTGATTGCTACTCAGCTATGACACAGTACAGGGAATTTTCCTGTGTGAATTTGACCCCTGGAAGATAATGAAGCATTAGAAGACTTCTCTGGCTGGGACAAAGCAAGGTTCTTGGTTGTGAGAAGTCTGTGGGAATAGCCACCTGGCAAGTCCCATAAGGCAGAGTCTCACTAGTGAGAGGAGCCCAGGTGGACTCCAGAAGGAAGTACGGCCTCTGTGCAACCACAGCTGCAGGGAACACACCCTGCTCTCATTGGGAGCTGGTCTTTTCATGGTCAACCCTCATGCTAGTTTCCTGAGGTCCTGAGCAGGGGTCCTTGCTGAACCTCAACTGGACTCCTGCCCAAGGAACCTGAAAGTAACCAACATGGCTTTATGCCCTAAGTCCTTGGTAATTCTTGTGCACCAACCAATAGAACACTAATGCTTTCTTCCAAGTGGAAATAAAATTCATAGGTAAATAACTTACTTATACACATAATTTTAAAATATCATAAGTATTTTAAATAAGGGGAAGAGAAGAATTGCTAAAGAATGAAATGTATGTGTCTTGGACTGGCTGGTTTTGTGTCAGCTTGACACAAGCTAAAGTCATCACAGAGGAAGCAGCCTCAGCTGAGGAAATGCCTCCATGAGATGCAGCTCCAAGGCATTTTCTCCATTAGTGATTAATAGGGGATGACCCAGTCCATGGTGGGTGGTGCCATCACTGGATTGATGGTCCTGGGTTCTATAAGAAAGGTTGAGCAAGCCATGGAAAGCAAGCCAGTAAGCAGCACCCCACCATGCCCTCTGCATCAGCTCCTGCCTCCAGGTTCCAGCCCTGCTTGATCTAATGATGGAAGTGTAAGCCAAATAAACCCTTTCCTCCACAACTTGCTTTTTGATCATGGTGTTTTGCTGAGGCAATAGGAACCCCAACTAAGACAACACTTATATTTCAGTAATAAAGTACAGAGGTACATCCACACTTGAAGACTTATCCAAAAGCCAGATGTGTGCACCTGTACACAGAAGCATCCCCAGCAACACAAGTAAGAGTGTAAAAGACTACTCTCAACTAAAGAAGTGATTCTCAGCCTGTAGGTCACACCATGGAAAGCACATATTTCTGATACTCTTAGGAACCCCAAACCAGACATTTATTTTTGTTGCTACTTCATAACTGTAATTTTGTTACTGAGCCATGCATGTCTCAGTTCCTAAGACCACCAGAAATATGTGTTCTCTGAAGGTTTCGCCACATAGTTGAGAACCGCTGAACTAGATGTTCCCTCTGAGCAATAGTCCTTGACTATGAATTGATTTTTAGCTATGTGGTAGAGCAAAATAGATCAGGAAACCTCTCCATCTCCCCAGGAGCATCAGAGTAAATCCATTCTCAGAATGCTCTTCAAACAGAAAGCCTCCCATCTCCCATTCCTGCCAAAGAGAATCAAAGGGATACTCGGCTTCCAGACCAGCTGATGTGGACTGTGTTGACAGTCTGTGCTGTCTCCGAGATCCATTGATTACTTCCTGTTCTCCACTGTCGAGTGTGTCCTTTTTAAAACCTACCCAAAAGGGGACATTCCTGCTCCGCAATGCAAAAGGCTCACACCCTTAAATTCACAGGTCATACACAGGCAAGTCTCACTTCATTTTTCACTCTGAAAACAAAAAGAGTGTCTTGTCGGTGCTTCGTCAGACATCAGCTTCACTGCTGAGCAACAGTAATGCCTAAAATCAACTTGTAAACCCCACCTGCCCAAGGATAAGCCCCACCTGCCCAAGGACTGGATAACCTCCTGGAATGCTGGGAGTTGTAGTTCTTGGAAAATAATAGATGCTCATGGAAAAGTTCAGTGGCCTGTAGGTTTGTCTTTATAAAGCCCTGCAACACGTGTCTTGGAGCCATTCAGCTGGGAAATTCCAGGGAGTGTTCCAGATCAAAATCCATCTCTTGGTCAGTGTGTTTCAAATTTGATTCAAAATGGTGGCATTAGTTTTTCTCTGGAGAATCTCAGGATTAACATTTGGGGCCCAGCAGCGAGATAACTCCACCTGAAATTCTCTCTTCACTCCGGGATCCTCGAGACTCGGGGATTCAAGCCTTGTCATAGTTAACCCAGTTGACCCGAGAGGTACTTTCCACTCTGCAGAATCCTGTTGTGAATGGCTACATCGAAAGAAAATAGCAAGTATTTTTTCTTTTCTTTTTTTTATTGAAGCTTCATTTTTTTGGTACATGATAGCTTTTTTTTTTTTTTCTTCAAACATTTAATTGGGACTGGCTTACCGTTCCATAGGTTTAGTCCATTATCACATGATAGCTCTTTTAAAGCTAGCTTTCTGTGACAATTTCCTGCCTGGTTTCTGGATTCTGGTTATGGGATAACCTATCTGCTGAATCGGGACTTGACAAGGTCTGTGCACCCCCATTTGAGCTGCAGGGATATGCCCCAAGGTTATTTGGTGAGTGCAGCCCTAGCCACTAGATTCACTCTCATGACTGAAAAGTTTTTGCTGAGGCCTGGCACCTTTTGATCAACAAAATCCCAAAGCATAGGGATTATGCAGATATTTTCCATGAGATTGGAAGACAAAACTGAGTGTTTAGATCAATATTCAGCATGGATTTGGGAGCCAGGAAAGACTGGGAATGGTCCTGCCTTTGATGGGTCTCTAGCATTTGGGTCATACAAGAAGGAATTGTTAAAAGCTGTTGTCTCATGTTCTCTGTTGTTGTTGGCTCTATGTTTTCTGTTGCTTTGGTTTTGTGTCTTGTATGTCTAATCTATCCTGTGTGTTCTGGATTGAGATGATATGGAGCTCCCCAAGCATAGCTCCTATAAGCCTGGTGTAGCTCATTCCATCCGGCCTCCTGTGCCCCGAGTCTAGCTGCGGGGGAGGCTGGGCTGTTATCTGAACAAAGGTCACTTCTGCAACGTAGGATTTTTGGAGTTGTGAAATTCACAAAATACAGTGCTTGGGGCCAATGAGCAGCTTTGAAAAACCCAGAGTCCCTATAGGAAAGCCAAAAGGCCCACCTCCTAGGAAATTTCAACACCGGAGGAAGTAAGAAAGGTTTTGTCTGTTTATTTTGTGTATATAGATGGATCTGTGACTTCTGATGTGCAACTAACATGGAGCCGAGGCAGAATCGCTCAGTTTTTAAAAAATAGATGAATAGACAGTGGTCACTGCATGCTTGCTTCTGACTGGTCTCTCTCTTGGATGTAAAAGTTTACTGTGTTCTAACTATGTGTCTTGATTATAGCTTGGCTGCTATTGTTACAGCCAGCCATTGTGTTTGCTTGAATGTGTGAGCTTAAAGGATGTTTTGTGCTGTTCTAATTTAAGGGACAATGATTCACTGAAGAAAGATACCCAGACTCAAATAGTATGTAAACACAGAGTGTTTTATTCTGTAGAAGTCCAGCATGCTGGGGTCTCCTATCACCAGAATAGAGAGACATCCAAGTGAGCTTGCAGGCCTGATTTTAAAGCACATTAGCAAATTCTGGGGTAGGTGACCTCTATGTTAACCTGCTGGATCCATCTCTATGAACAGTCTGTTATTGGGGTGTTGGAAACTTACTGGGGAGGTTTGGGAACTGTTACTGAGGTAGTAGCTGAGAGAGTCTGGAAACTACTGCTGACCCATTGTCCTTGCCTCAGGCCAGGTGGCTGGGCAGCTTCTGAGGTCTGGACTTGCCTGGAATTGCTCAGTTCTTGGAAACAGAGATTTAGGCCTAGTCTCCTTAACTGCCCATGTGAAGCCTGTCATGGAATCAGCCTAGCCTTCTCAGTATTTTATTGAGAAGCTGGCTCTGGAATTGGGTTCTTCAGACTCAGGCATGCTTTTAAAGTCTATGTCTGGGGTCAGAAACTAAAGAGCTTATTGGCTTATAAGTTATTGGGTATGGTTAAAAATCAGTAACAAAAAAATTAACTTCAAACTTGTAACTTGGAGTTGGTAATTAAAAGCCTATGGTTAGATAATCTTAAAGGGACCACATGACATTCTGTTCTGGGTGGCTTGCTGCCACCTTGGGCAGCAACACATGGTTGATCGATATCTTTGCTAGGGTTGGAGGAGGCAGATGTCATTGCTTCTGCACCATTCTGATCAAGGGCAACCATGGTGGTATGGGCTGACCAAGGAGATAACAGATCCCCAGAGATGGTTTTAAGTTGGGGTAAGATTTTGATATAATTCTTGTCCTGGTCTTAAAAGACAGATTTATATAAGATAGGATTTAAAACAATGCTTGTTTAATAAGGAATTAAAGTTGCACCTCCCTGTGTTCATATACAAGAGTGTAACTTGCTGGCAGGCAAACATTGTAACATAAGAGTAACCCATTTGGTATTGATTTTAGAGACATTAATTTGTACTGTTAGAGCTTGGTCTTGCCTTCTGAAAATCACGGTTGTGCTCAGTGTCTTCACTCTTTAAACGGGTACTTTATTTTGATTTTGCAACAATACATAGTTGAAAAATTGTAAACTTTTTTTAGAAAGTTTTGGAGTTTTAAAACTGGATATTGAAAATAACAGTTTTTTTAAAAAAAAATTTACATTTATAAGGATATGGGACATTTTAAAGCTTATAAGATGTTTTATTATAATGTCTTTATTAATGTATGATCTTAATAAATAGGTAAGTAAAAGGCTAAAAATTAGGGCCACAGCTAAACATCAGAGACTGAGAAATTCGTATCATATGATACAGTAAGACAATGACCTTAACTGGTCTGACAAAGAACTTGGAACAGTTTCTCAACCTATCGATCTGGAGCTCCCTTCATTTTATTTTATTTTTTTACAGGAGTAGCTTACGGTTGCCTACATGTTGGATGTTTGCACTGTGACTCATAACAATGGTAAAAGTTGAGTTGTAAAATAACGATGAGAACAAGTTTATGGTTGGGGTCACCAAAACATAAAAAAATTGTGTCAAGGGTTACGACACTAAAATGGTTGAGATCCACTGGCTTAGAAAACATCTCTCCCTACCTAAGGTCTGTTCTTAAACTGACTTAAGAACATATGTCTAACTTCCTTGCTTTTGTTAGCAGTGTTAAGCTGTAGCAATTTTGGTAAACTGAGTCATACAGAAAGCTGTTATATTCTATAATGGCACACCATGTAAGGATCAGGAAAGTTTCCAGTCTCTTTAGATACTATGTTAATGAGTTAAAAGTTTTATTTTGATACTAAATGAGCTTCAATTTAAAAATCATTATGTTTAAGGCTAACCCTAAGAGGGATGGAAGGTAAAGTTCGTTTTTAAGAACTACAAACTTATTTATTGTAAACTATAAAAGATAATTAAGAAATGTAAGTTAATAGTTGTTGCAGGATTTTCCCTGCCCAATTACATTAGGGCAACAGGAGCCCTGTGATTGGACAGGGAACAGGGAGGTGGAGCTAAGAGTGGCACAGGAGAGGATTTTGGGAGAGAGGAGGGAAGGAAGATGGCAGCCGGTGTGAACTGGTGTGGAGCTGTCGATGGGTATGTTATCATAAAGGTTAGAAGTTTAGAATAAGTTGTCTAATCTAGGTGGGCAGCTTTTATTATTATCAATTGGCTCAGAAATTATTGTATTGGCATCTTGTAACTTGTGTTTTTATTGATACATAAATCTGATTGGTTAACTATATGCTTAAGAGTTTTAATTTTACTGGGAAATTGGGTGTTCAGATGGTTGACTATGGGGCGGGCAGTCACAGTGTGGGCCTGGAGGTAGAGATCCGCCAAGGGACTCAGCTCTGGAGAGTTGACAGGCTGAGAGAGTGAGATTCCCTGGCGGGAGATCTGCTGCAGCCCACCGGTTGCGGGCAGAGCACAGCAATATGCCAGGTCACTTTTTTAATATTTCCCGCTACAAATAGTCTGTCACCTTATGAGTGCTCCAAAGTTTCAATGTGTTCAGAACCATGTTTGTGGTTAGTTATACTAAGTACTAATGTTATTTAGCCTCCAGTAGTGCGCTTTCAAGGTATAGCCTAAAGCAAGTAACTAAAAACAGTCAAGGATTGTTTATCTCAGATATGCTTAATAGATATTGGCTCTCAAACCTGTCAGAGACCTGCCGAATATGGCATTTAAGATGTTCAAACTTTGCCTAGACAAAGTAAGGTTAGTCCCTTCCGTGTTCCTTCGCCACAGAAAAGCTTCTCATCTTCTGGGCCTGGTGGCTAAAGACTGATGCCTCAGGCTCCAATGTCATAGAGACCACAGGAGCCTGGGGCTACTGTCTAGGTAATGGACTATGTACTAGTCTCTGTCGTTTTGAATGATACATCGGACCTTTCTATTCTAATTTATCCATTTTAGGCCTCTGATCATATTGATAGCTAAGCTAAGCATTGCTTTATCAGTTAGGGTACAACACGCAACTAGCTCCTTCTCCCAAGGTTGCAACCACCTTGTTAGCTCATTAGTGAGTTCATTAGTTAGTTAAAGCTACTAGGTCTCTTATTAAAGAAAAAAATAAGTATGCAATTGTTACACTAAGATTTCAAAGGTTCAGAGTTTTAACATTAATCAATAGAGTTATGAAAAGAGCTCCGAGTGCTTGCTGTTCAGTCACAAGCTCAAGATTTTGAGTTGTCTTTGGTTGTATTCTAAATATAGACTTAAAGATGCTTTCCATGATGCTAAGACATCTCTGTCCAATTTATACAGCTGGCTCTTTGGACAAAGGAAATAATGTTCATGCCTTTTGTTCGTTAGGACTCAAAGGCATGACTACCCATGCTTCCTTGTTGACTGCTGTTCTACAATGTGGGTTTCAACACAAAGGTAATGCTAATGTATCTTTTTTTTTTTGTAAGCTAATAATTGATGTAAGCGTCAGGAAGTCAAAGAAAGCATAAGCCTTGGATAAACCCATAACAGTTCAAAGAGACTCCAGATAAGTACAGTCTACGTTTCTGCACCTCTCTTTTCCTGAAGATGGGACTTTCTTCTGGTCTTGAGATTCTTCCCTTTCTCCAACTCCTAGGAAAATTTAACTTCTGTCCCTAGATTATATTTATCTCAGCAGATTTTCACTTGGCCAACAGACACCATCTAGGAATCACCTAAGGACTGCTAACTGCTGAGCTCTGGACTTGCTGAAAACTGATATAAGCCAACCCAACCGATGTGATTGCTCCCTGTCCCTTCAGCTGGGTCAGCTAACCAGATGCTTCTGATAAATGCCCCATTGCCCAGTCCTTGACTAGTCTTTCAGTCTTGCTGGGCCCTGACAACAACACACTAATTTTAACTAGAAGCAGTTACAGAAGAGAGCATGTCGTCTTTTGCTGTTGCACTTCCTCCAGCCCCCCCCCCCCGTCCCACCCTCCACCCTCCAAACAGGCTGAAACTCTAAGTCAAAAGGAAACTTCCTGGCATAGGGAACAAAATGCCTATTTTGCCTATAATGCAAATTTACATACCAGAAAAGTGGGCCCAGATTTGCCAGCTGGCAGATCCATGAATGAAAACAGTCCTACAATATAACAGGATGCTTGCCCTGTTCTACGCAGAACAAAGTAGTACTATATGGCTTTAAAGAAATTGTTATTTCTGTACAATCCATTAAGGATTATAATGGGGCTGTACTCAAAAAACATTACAAAAAGAATACCTGAGATAAAATAAGTGACTGGTGCCCCATCCATTTCTGGGCTTCTAGATAGTAACTCTGATGTTAGCCATCATAGGGCCTTTGGCTCTCTTACTTCTACTAATACATTTGGCTCTTACATCATTGATACAATAACTCAATGATAATCCCTATCTGGGTCTCATTAAACTGATGATTAAAAGATTCTAAAATAAACAAGTACCCATCACAGAGTGAAGGATTTGACCAGAGGTACAACTCCAGTGGGGAACGTAATGCCCAAAATTAACCCATAAGCCCCATCTGCCCAAGGACCAAGTTACTTCCTAGAATGCTGGGAGTTGTAGTTCTTGGAAAATAGTAAAGCCTTATAGGAAAGTACGGTGGCCTATAGGTTTGTCTTTATAAACCCTGCAACCTGTGTCTCAGGACCACTCACTTAGAAAATTTCAGGGAGTAGTCCTGACCAAAGTCCAACTTGCTCAGTATTTAATATTTAGTAAAGTTGCTTCAAATTTGGTCCAAAATGGTAGAACTTGTTTTTCTCTAGGTTGACTCTCAGGATTAACACAACTTTCTCCCCAGCACATGCTCATGCCAAAGTATTTCCTCTGCCCCCATTATCAAGGAAAGAAGAAGCAAGGTTTGGATGTGGACCGTGTGAAAGAAATATAGACTGAACAAGAGCAGCTACACAAACTAGGTTCTAGAAAGCTCTTATCTTAAATGCATGATTTTATTAGACTCTGGACACATTAATTAATACAAACCTATGTTTTAGTCCTGACATTCTTGACAGTTGCCAGATAATTCTCATTTGTAGGGGCTGTCCTCCTGTGACTTGTGGGACATTAGCAGCATCGCTAACCTCCACCTACTAGGATACGTTATTCATCCCCTGCTATCATGGTAATAAAAAAAGTCTCCAGATATCCTTTGAGAAACCAAACCGCACAAGTCCAGCTGAGCGTAGCAGTTATGAAACCACATAGTAAGAGGGTGACAGCCAGGCTAGAAAGATATTCCCATAGAGGGCAGTGATGGCCTTAAACCTTTTATTGAACACATGGAATATATAAAGCAAATGTTGATGAGGAACATTTAAAAGCAAGAACCCTAGGGCCTTGAGTGAGCATTAAATACCCTTCACTCAACATGGAGTAATAACCACATCAATTATTTGAAGAGCCCTTGATTGAAGATGGGCTACAGTGAAGAGTGCAGGTCTCTGGGAGGCGGATTTTCCAACACAGTGAAAGCTTTGTTTTTATTCTTTTAGAAGAAAGGGAAAGAAAACGACGCAAAAAGGTCATGGAGAGAGGGAAGAGGAGGTGAGAGAGAAGGGACTGGGGACAAGACAGATGGTGGATTTCTCGAATTCTGTAATGAAGAGCTGGGAGACAGAGTCTGGGGTCATTGAGGTCATTGAAGCAGTGGTTGAGTGCTGGCCTAGCAGGTGTGAGGCCCTGGATGTTATTCCCAGCATCACAAAATAAACACAGCAAGCTAGCAAACAGACAAAACAAACAACTAAGAAATCCAGGAAGGAGAGGTGAGAGAATACAGGAATGAAGAAGAAGGTTGAGAGAAGGCTGGCTGGACCTGGTAAGCTTGGGGCTCAGTGAGAGGCCTTGCTGTAATAAATGAAATGGAAAGGTGTGAAGAAAGACAGCTATGTCAACTTTGGACCTACACACACAAGCACACACACACACACAAGCGCACACATATGTGCACACACATGCATACATGCACACACATGCACACATACATGCACTCATGCACACACACACACAGCTGCACACACACACCTGTACACACAATTGTAAACATATACATTCACACATATTGTGTATTCACACATATACAAATATAAAAAATAAAGTAAAAATAATCAAAGCAAAAACTTAACTTTATGTTATAGTCATGCTTAGATTCTTCCAGGAGACTACAAGATTAAATTTTAAAGGTCCATTTTTAAAAAGTATGTATATTTGACTGCTAAAACTAGCTCAGTCTGAATGGCTTTGAGGCATGTTGAGTATGGGGTTGTCTTAGAAGGTGGAAGAGTTTTCACTCTGCTATCACAGACCCCTTTATTATCAGCTAAGCCCTAATATGATTTATTTTACCTCACCCCCTTTCTAGGCATATAAATGAGATTGAAATATCTTGTTCAAGATCATTGCTTTGGAGGGTTGTGCAAGCTAGTTTTATGTCAACTTGACATGTAGTCATCTAAGAGGAGAGAGTATCAATTGAGAAAATTCCTCCATCGGATCAGGCAGTCCTGTAGAGCATTTCCTTAACTAGTGATTGATGGGGGAGGCACCAGCCTATGATGAGTAGTACCTTCCCTAGGCTTGTGGGTTCTGGGTTCTATAAGAAAGCAGACTGAGCAAGCCAATAAGGATCACTTCTCTGTGGTCTCTGCATCAGCTCCTGCTTCTGTGTTTCTGCTTTTGAGTACCTGCCTTGGCTTTCCTCAGTGCACTGTGATCCAAGATATGTAAGCCAAATAAACCTTCTCCTTTTCAAGTTCCTTTTTGTAATGGTGTTTCATCACAGCAATAATAAGGGGATAAGTCAGGGGCTGAGTCAGGTTCATGGCTTTCAAACTCTCAATAGTGTGCTGTGAATGAATACCCATCCAACGTGAATATGAAGAGTTTTGAGGCTCCTTGCTGTTGGAATCAACATCTCTACTAGTCTTGTATCTCCTTGGTGGGGGTGTCTGTATTTGTGCATTTTGTGTTGCTAAACAAAATGCCTTAGGGTTTTATCTTGTTGAGGGTATCTACTCTCAGGCCATATCCACAATACAACAAGAGGCTATAGGTCTGTCTACCTATAAATGTCTATAAAAATGTAAGCTTTACCTGGAAGGCATGGAGAAATTCGTTGCTGGTGGATATGGTGTGCCAGGATAGAGAGCAGCGATGAGGAGTGAGAATTCTGCTGAGTTTCAGGTCCTGTCCTTATGTTTATGAGTTCTGGGGCTTTGGGACAATAATGTTTCCTCTCCAGGTCTCAGTTTGTTCTTGCACTATTAGCAGGGTTGGAATTGGATAGAGGACAGGAGAAGGGTATCATCACTTCCAGGAGACGACACAGAGAGATGACAGTGTGTAGTCTGTGGCTGGCTGGGACTCTGTCATTGCCTTTGTTCCCCCACATTGGAGGCATGAAGAAGCCTGTGTCTGACATGCACAGTGCTAGACGGTCACACATGAAATTGATTTTACCCTTTGGGCTAGTGTATGGACAGACAGTACTGGCTGACATGTTGAAGTCGTGCTTAATGGGTCATTCCAGAAGGCAGATCCATGCACTACCAGGATAGCATGTTAACTGGTCAGGCCTGCCTCACTTCAGCTCAACATGCTGAAAACACAGCTAGCACTGTCTGCAACACATTTGGGCTGATGGACCAGAGGGGTAGGACTTGCATAGGCCCACTCAGCCACTCACTCCTCAGGGAGAACAGGGAGGAAGTGCTCATACCCCATGCAAGAATTATCTTCCCAGAGTTGCCTGTGAGAACTGTGCCCCCTTGTGGGTGACACAGTCTGAGGAAATGGATGGTAGTCTGACAAGGACAATGACAACCCAAAACTTCACTAAAGCCAAATATTACAGAAAGCTCGTATCCCCGCCCCTTATCTTAACTACTAGGAAGAAGCAGGAAAATTTATCAAGTACTGTTTGGGAAAAAATAAGTTGTGGCTCTAAAATTAATAACAAAATTATTTGGTTTGCCCTTGAAGATAGAAATTAAACCACAGCTTCCCTTCCTATTTTCTCAATGTTTGTTTTTCACACATAAAAGGTGAAGTTGAATGACAATTTCCACCTCGTCTAGTTTTAAATGATTGTAATCTCTCTCTCTCTCTCTCTCTCTCGCTCTCTCTCGCTATCTCTCTCCCTCACACACACACACACACACACACATTTCGATCTCCATCTTTATCTATATGTAAATGGCCATAACCGACTCTTTTTTTCTATGTATGTATGAAAATGTCTGTCTGTCTGTCTGTCTGACTATGTATCTATCTATTCTTTATTTAAGAGCAAGAGGCAAACATGGTACTTAACCTCTTAATACTTAAGCAAACATATCCCCAAAGAGTAAGCATCCAATGCTATCATTACTCTTAAGAAAACTGTGGTGGTTTGAATAGAGATGCCCTCCCCCTCCCCCTCCCCCTCCCCCTCCCCTCCCCCTCCCCCAGTCGTGAGTGTTTGAATGCTTGGCTTACAGGGAATGGCATTACAAGTGGCCTTGTTGGAGGAGGTGTGTCACTGTGTAGGTGGCCTTTGAGGCTTAAGCTCAGCCCAGTATAGAATTCCAGTCTCCTTTGGATCTACCTACATGCTGCCATGCTTCCCACCATGATGATAATGGACTGAACCTCTGAAACTGTAAGCCAACCCCAGTTAAATATTTTCCTTTATAAGAGTTGCCCTGGTCATGGTATCTCTTCACAGCAATGGAAACCCTATCAAAGGCAAAAATTGACAATTAAAAAATTATCTAATATTAATTCTTCTAACTCTGTGATGATTAGTACCAATTGTCATCTTAACTGTTAGGAGGCACCCAGACACACTTCTGAAAGATTTTCCACATTAAACTTATATTTTCTGAAAATGTCTGTGAGGAATTATCTTGATTAAGTTAGTAATATGGGAAGATCCATATTAATTGTGGGCCAGACCATTTCCTAATCAAGGGACTCTGGGCTGAATGGAAAGTGTATAGAACCATAGCAGTGACATTCACGCACTGGGGATTGGCCGGAAGCCAGGGCTCCTTCTGTTTCTCTATTGTACCAAACTTAGCACTAGATTCTAACCTTGCTGCTATAGTGTGACCACAAGTGGCTGCTGGAAAGCCAGCAATCATCCCTGCTTTCCACACAATAAGAAGAAAATGAGAATCTGCCCTCTTGAAGAGACTTCGAAGTCCCAACAAATTACTTGCCATCAACTTGAATTACAAGAAGGGAATGGGGGTCATGATCTTTATTTTAGCTGTTCTTTAGAGAATAAAACTGGGTATTAGTCAGTGAAGAAGAAAGAGAGAATACAGATGGAAAGAGAACTACTATCCTCTCTCTGCCAAACCGTCCAAGCTAGGTTGTATATACAGGTAATTCCACAGCAAGCTCTGAGAAAATAGTATGGAGAGGGATCTGGACTCATGGGAAGAAGCAAGAGCCAGGAACTGCAGGCTACTAGAAATCCAGGTGGCCATGTTGGCTGTGTCTTTCGGGTTGTGTGGTTTATATTCTTTTCTTTGCTCAGCACCCATTCCTCCGGGTTGCATGAGTATTTGCTTATTTGCTTGAGACAGAGTATCTTGATGCAGCCCATTCTCACCTTTAACTTACTATGCAGCTCATGCTGACCCCTGCCCCTTTCTTCCCTTGCAGCTGAGACTGTCACTGTGACCCTCACCCCCAATCTCTGCCTCTCATCTTAGGGAAACTGGGGGAAGATGTGAGGTGTCTTCAGATTCTAACATCCAATTTTCCTGTAAAGAGAATCTGGTGCCTTCACTTTAGTTAAGCCTTATTCCTTGGGTCAGTGGGCACAGTGTTATCTTCTGCAAAGACTCTACCCCTTCCCCCGGCCCCCTCCCCTCTGTGTGTGTGTGTGTGTGTGTGTGTGTGTGTGTTCTCATGCACAAGCACACACTCTTTGGAAGTACCTGCTTAGGTCAGAGGAGTTCTTCTTCAAGGAACTTTTATTTCTAAAAAGGACCAGAAAGTTCACATGCAAAGAGAAGATTCTCTAACTATGAAATCTTAAGACCTACGAGCTGGAGATAGCTCATCAGTTATGAACACTGTCTCCTCATTTAGAGGACCTGGGTTCAATTCCCAGAACCTACATGGAGGTTCACAACTGTCTGTAACTCTAGTCTCAAGGGATTTAATACCCTCTCCTGGCCTCTGGGCACCGGGCACACATGTGGTGCACAGGCATACACACAGCAGAATACACATACACATAAAAATAAAAATAATTTATTTTAAAAAAAGGAACTCCTAAGGCCTAGAAATGGTATTTTAACCAGACAACCAGAAAGGATGGAGTGAATCCTGAATCTGTCTTTAGTGCATTTGTTTTCATTATTCTGAACCATTTAAAACCCTGTCATTTACTTCTGAGCTGGGTGGAGGTACTCAGCTCACCAGAATATTCCATTCCCTGGCCTGCCAAGTAAACATGGGTTTACTGTCTTCCCGGGAGTCAGGGGTGGGTTCCTGTCAAATAGGCTCCACATTTCCATGAGCTTTAAGATGCTGACTATCAGCCAGCTCCAACCCACTGACTGTAATTGTTGACAGCTGTGTCTTGAAAAGCATTCCTTTTGTTGCTCATCCTGCTGAGTGAGTCAAATTGCTTCATTAACATTTAGGCCATGTTACACGTTCAAGTGATCACAAGGTATTTAGATTTCAGAGCAGAGGGGGTGTTTTTTTGGTGTGTTTTTTTTTTTTTTTTTTTTGTGCCAAACGTGACAAGCCCCCATTTTAGTAATGAGTTTCTGTGTTTGCAGGTGCTTTTGAAAGTGGATTTACATCTTTGTTCATTTGTCATGCAAAGGCGTATGGCAGTGATTGTTACAGGTTGGCCTAGTTATTAAGGCCTTTTGTATTTGTGAAGAGCAAATTTCAAATTTGTTTCTTAGAATAGTGACGACTAGCTTGCTGCTTCACTGACCAAGAAGAAAGTGTCATCTCCAGCAGCCCAGTGGATGTTTGACAAATTGAGGGGGAGGATACTTCCCTTACAAAAATGTTTCTATAGATTTCACTAAGTCATCTTAAATATATGATGTAGGGCAAACACAATGAACTTTCTAGCACAGCTCAACTTAAGATCGATCCTCTTACCTATTTTTCCCATAACATTTATGCTATAAAGCACTTTCCCATAAAAACTCAAGAGCTCTAGCTGTTGCTCATTACATGGTTGAGTCTCCAGAAGAGAAGGAACTGTTACAGACCCTAGGAACTTATCTATACCACTCCTCCTTCCTAGCAGAATCCAGTTTCCATGAAGGAGCTGATGCTCTGAGCCAGTAATACTTGCCCTTCAAACTCCCTCGCAGCTAGACATGGTTTACAAGACCCCATCGTGCCAATGAAATGTAAGAGAAAACCATGGAATACAGTGCTTAAAAGAAGCAAGTTTACTTGGCAGTCCCAGGGGCTTTTCTTCCCATATTGTTTGTCCCTGGCCTCCTTTTGTACCTTGGAACAGGACTATACCAGCTAGAGGCCACACAGCCGTCCTGTGTGCTTGAGGAGGTTGGAAGGGGCCCGAATCTCTGTGAACAGCCTTGAGAAGCTATACTGATTTTTGTCTGCCTAGTTCTGGATTCTATGGTCCATTTAAGCCACTGTAACAGGTTCCCTGTTACTCCAGTCAAACATTCTTTTTCCTTTTCCTTTTTTTGTCAAGCTAGTATAGTGAGAAAGGATTCTAGGAAGTGGCATAAAGTCACTGAGAGTTGAGGCTGTTTCATTTCGGTCTTCTGGTTGGAGCCTATTCTAGTTGTCTATTACTAATTACTTAAAAAATTAGGACTTAAAGCAACAGCCATTCAGTCTCCTGACTTTGTGGTTGGGATCTCAGGTAGTAGATCTCAGCTGGACAATTTTTCTTTTCTCTAAATTGGTTTAAGTCACTGAGTGATACTCAGCTGGTAGATAGGCTGGACCAAGGCAGCTTCACCTACATGTCTGATGCCTTAGCATAAAAATTCATAGAGCAGGAGCTGGAGAGATGGCTCAGCGGTTAAGAGCCCTGACTGCTCTTCCAAATATCCTGAATTCAATTCCTAGCAACCACATGGTGGCTCACAACCATCTGCAATGTGATCTGACGCCCTGTTCTGGTGTGTCTGAGGACAACTACAGTGTACTCATAAGTATATTAAATAAATATATCTTTAAAATAAAAACCGTTATAGAGCAGCATTAAGAATTCACCATGGCTGGTTGGATATTGTACAGTGGCTCAGAGTATTCAGAGAGAAAAAGTTCCATAAAGAGAAGTCTGCAGCTCCTGAAGCCAGTGCCTGGGAAATGGCAGACTAGTACGTGAACCGAAGAAATTACTGTATCAATTCTTGGGCAAGGGGGATTTGGATCTGCCTCCAGATAGGATTGTCACCAAGGACTCCGTAGTTACCAGGACAGTGGTCAGTGGTTACTTTGACAAAGTTTCTTTTATAGGCTTACCATAGGCAGGTAGGATAGCTAAAAGCAGGGATGAACAGATGTTTCCATGTGTCACTATAGGAAAGGCAATGCAGCAGATTGATCATGGAATGAGGAACACAATCTATAAAGTGCATTTTTGTTAGGTTTGAGGTTGTAGAGAATAAAGTTTTCCCTCTACTTTTTGGTGTTCTTTAGCTGGGCTGAAAATTAAATCAGCATAAACCAGATTAGAAGAGAAAAACATATTTAATTATATATACACACAGCACACATGATTCCCACAAAATCTAAGACTCAAAACAGGCCTGGTGATTCGGCCTTACACAGCATCTTGAGCTGTGTGAAGAAACAGGGACTTAGGGCGTCTAGAGGCGGTGAAGAGGAGACTCTGAACCATGGAGAAAAGACTGTATGGTGCCTGTCAGGGAGCACAATCTGTCTTTATGCTTAGCAGCTCCTTTCCTGTTAACAGCAACTTAGTTTAGACGTCTTCGTAAGTATAAATTCTTTTACGAAGGGTGCCTTTTTAAAGCTGCTTTTATGTCTGTAGTTTCCTAGAATAATCATCTGAAAACACACCACAGAAGTATGTTTTAGAGTAGCATATCCTAGTCTCTTGCAGACATAGAGTGGTATGTTTTGATCCTCATTGACTTTTCAAAAAGTGTAACTCTTAACAGGTGTTTCTTGAAAACGCGTGGTGCCCCAAGGTAGCTATCACGATGGGACAGACAGACTGACCCTCAGACCTGGAGTCCTGTGTTCCTTTCTCCACCCAGTGCTAAGGGGGTGTGACTGCAAGCCAACCCAGCAATGCCTTCGAGCTGCCATTTCACTATCAACACCATGGCTGTGGGTTGTAATTTCTGATGTCTTTTCCATTGTAAACTTCCATGGACCTAAACAGTCACTACCTATGATTATGAAAATGCTGAAGTCTCCATTTCTCTCCTTTCCTTTTAAAAATAGCAAGCTTCCTCTGGAGTCAAATTCCACTGGACTTTTCTTCACAGGCTGAATTTGTTTGTAGAGCAGACCCGAGAGAGAACTCGGACAAAGGCAATGTTTTTGTGAGAACTAAATCTGCCCAGTTAATTTGATTTCCCTAACTTTCCCTGAGAACTCCTTTTTTCTAAACTTCCCCTGCTGTTTCCTTCTTAAAATTATAGTGTACATCAATTGTGTACAGCGTTCCATCAATTTGAGCACTGGAACAGGACAAACAGATGGAACGAACGGTCCAGGCTTCATTGGTTCCCTCTGCACCTGGGAATCAAGTGAGTGGTCATAATAGCAAAGTGAATGAAAAAGAGCTTCAGAAGAAATAACTCAGAGTTCAGAAAAGAAAAGGGGGCCCTGCTTGACCAACAGATGAATGCCTCCCGGGAGCATAACACTGACCTTGGTGAGGCAAAACCTTCCTTCTTTAGAGGAGTATACTTACTCATTTCTTTGTACATTAAGGATTTTTAGAAATAACATGAATTTTATTTTCATAAGCATTTGAAACTGTTAAGTGACTCCACGGACAACGGAGTGACTAGAGCATGGTGAATTTTGGATGAATTGAGAGATAGAAGAACGTGGCTTCCTGAGGAGCTAAAAATATGTGTGACTTTTGTTGTGACTTCCTGTAGTAGTAGCTGGACAAATCTATCAATTATTTTATGATTACAGACAAATGGTTCTTCTAGAGCAGTGGTTCTCAACCCATGGGTCACAACTACTTTGGGGATCAAACAACTTTTTCATGGTGGTCACCTAAGACTACAAGAAAACATAAATATTTATATTCTGATTCATAACAGCAGCAAAGTTATAGTTGTGAAGTAACAACAAAATAATTTTATGTTTGGGCTCACCACAATGAAAGGAGCTGTATTGAAGGGTCACAGGTCACCATCCTAGAGGGAATGCCCCGTAGTAGATTTTTCATGACATTAATAGAATTTCCCACTACTGAGTGCTGTAGTTTGTTTCAGCAAATAAACACACAGTTCAGGATCTTCTTTGTCGCCACTTCAGATAGCCTTAACAAATAAGACTGCTGCATATCAGCACCTAGTCTCCTTTGGATATTTTGTCCCCGAGAGGATCCCGAGTATGCAAATGTTATTTTCTAAGTGAATAACATTATACTGAATTTTCACCAAATAGTAATACAATAATCAGGATATTTACCAAGCACCAGTAATGTCTCCAACTATGGCTCCATGTCCCCTTTCCTGTCCTCCCCCCATGCACAGTTTCATGCTAAGAGCTCTTATGTCTCCACCTGAAAGGCTGCAGTCGGGGGCAAGGCGGTCTTTTCGCTGGTGAGTGGTAAGGCACTACTAGCTCTTAAGTCAGTCTGTTCTTTGCCAAAGCCTGAGATATTTCCACTGCTGTCTTTTTCTAATTATCTCTTTGGGGGTAATACAAATACTGCTGGAACACCCAGGAACATTTGAAAACAAACAATTTGTATTTTGTTGACTTAGTAACAAAAGACAAGACAATCAGGAAGTAATTACTCCCTTCAAGGCTTACTGGTAAACACCCATTGTCACCAATTTCTGGATTTCTTCGAGTGTCTTTTTACTTCAACAAATGTTTTACTGAGAAATCAGCCTGTAAGGCAAACAGGGGCTGCCTGGTAAGGAGAGAGTTAAAACCCCTTCATCAACTACTTAGATCCTGAGTTTGCAATTAGAGGCACCTCCTACCACCCCAGCCTTTCACCTTTTCTTCACTGAAGGAGTTTTTCTCCTTCCTCTTTCTTCCTTGTTGCCTCTGAGGACTCTTTTCAGTTGAAGGCGCCCTTTCTGTAAGCCTGTCTGGCTGCCTCAGCTACTCCTTTCTGTTTACTCCAGACCAGTTAACCCAAGCAACCTACGAAAACCCGCACTTTCCACACAAGGCGATTTAGTTTTCCTCTTTCCTCTGTTATGTGGCTTTGCAGACATTACATTTCAATTTAGAGTTCCTGTCATCAGGTTGTGAAATACAGACATAAATATAACAGGTACTTAGAACAGATTGCTGCTAAAAAGATCGACTCCTTTGTGTGGGTCTGTAAGATAAGATCGATGCTTTCATTTGGTGTCTGACCCCTTTATTTAAAATGGACTTTGGCTTATCTCAGCACACAGGCATTAGGTAGTGAGATAGACATTATCTAGATTGTAAAACATTCCAATGTTTTACACAAGAGTTTACAAACTCTTCCTCATCAACAGCCAAGCACTAGAACTAGAGACTGTAATTATTGGCCAGAGGAATCTAAATACATTGCCAAAGCTCAAAACCCCACAATATTAATGTCTAGCAGGGGACTTTCTGATAGCCAAAAATGGATGCGCCATTGCCTGCTCCTGAAAGTTAGTCCGAATGGGCTGATCAATTACTTAGATAGGAAGACACCTTCAAGAATGATTTCTCTTCCAGAGAATTTAAGATAGTATCAATCCTGCCTAAAATGAAGATGGAGTCTTTGGATCCATGGCTGTGCTGACCTATTAGAGTGCTTTATGTTACTCTAGTAATGAACTTTGCCTGTGTCCCACTACTCTGCATATGTCTTTAATCTGAGTGTTTTTCAGATTCATTTTAAATTTTATTTGTGTGTGACATGTGTTCGTGCATGTGTGCTTGAGTGAGGGTGTGTGAGTGTGTGCGTGTGCAAGTGTGAGTGTGTTCTCAGGAACCTGCTGAGGCCAAGCATATTTGATCTCATGGAGCTGAAGTTACCAAGGGCTTCTGAGCCACCTGACATAAAGGCTCAGGCCCTCTGTGACAGCAGTAAGCACTCTCTACTGATAAGTCATTTCCCCAGCCTGCCTATAGATTCTTTTAATGGAAATTACAAGGAACTGAGGAGAATCCAAAGCAAGGTACTGGTGAAAGGCACATTAACCAATAAAGAAGTATATTTCTAAACCATCTTATGCCCTAAAGGCAAACGAAACAAAGCCAAGGTAAAATATTAAGGTTTTTTTTTTTTTTGTCAGTTTTGACAATATTTTCTCTAGACCTTTGAAAATGTTTCTGAAAGTACCCAGTTATTGCCCTAAACCTATAATTAGTTTACACTGGAACAGTAAAGCTTCAATGATAGGTCACCCCACTATGGAAACTGGAGACAACTCTACCGAGAGTAGGAGCAATCATCTCAAGACATCTCAAGAACACTAGGTTGTCACTTTAAGCAATACAGACTTCTCTGAAATCACTCTGTAAAACCAGGATTAGCTAGATCACATGGCTAACCAGATCACAGGTTGGCCAAGATTACTTCATTATGAATACCCCTTACCCTCTGCCATAGTTCTTTCTCTATTTAAACTAAAAGCTCAGCTTGACTGTATCAGTCAGAGTTCTGTAGAGGAATGGTATACTGACCTATGTGGTCCACACCTGGCTACTTTAACAGCAGCTGCACACTGCGGAGGCTGACAACCTGTTACGTGTTAGCCCCAGGACGGTAGATACCTCAACAATCCCAGTCTTTCGATGAAGGTCTGGAGGATTCCTGAAGAGCCACTGGTCTCTGTCCATCTTAGAAGGATTAGAACCCGGGCTCTGGGATCATACAAGTAAAGTTAGAAACCCTCACCAGCAAGGTGGCAAAGATAAGCAGGCAAAAGAAATAACTTTCTCCTGGACCTCCATATATCTGGGCTTCCAGTGGAATGTGCTTCCTCCTCTCAGTTAATCTTTCCAGAAAATAGCTTTACAGACTTACTAGAGATGTATCTGTCTTATGGTTCTAGATCCAATCAAGTTCGCATCTAGAAGATGAGCCTCCATTTTCCCAACAAGGCCCTATCGGCTAAAAGCTTTCTCTAACTGCCCCCGTTACTTTCTGGTGCACACAGCTAGGACTAATTTGTTGTCCTCTCTAGAGTCAAGCCTCTAGCCTAGGTCTCCAGCTACATAGCATGCTAATTTGATGTTTACTGGAAACTTTTACAAAGATTTTGAAGAAAGAAGAGTCGGAAGGTAAATGCTGTCTTACATAGACAGAAATGTATCTGCCTTTCCACAATGCCAGAGTTTACTGGTTAACTTTAAATATGCAGGCTCTATTGGTTTTGTTGACTGTAACTTACCTAGTAGACCTCTGCTGACTGATCCTGTCATAGGTTATTTTATTTATTTTTATTTTTTAAAAACTTAATTTCCAGGTCTCCCATTCAGAAATCCCCTATCCCATTCCCCCTCCCCTGCCTCTGTGAGGGTGCTCCCCTACCCACCCACTTACGCTTTTCTTCCCTCCCTGGCATTCCCCAACACTAGGGCATCGAACACCCTTAGGCCCAAGGGCCTCTCCTCCTCCCACTGATGTCCAACAAAGCCCTCCTCAGCCGCATATTCAGCAAGCACCATGGGTCCCTTCATGTGTATTATTTGGTTGGTGGTCCAGTCTCCGGGAGCTCCGGGGAGTCTGGCCAGTTGACATTGTAGCTCTCTCCATGGGTCTGCAAAACCCCCTCAGATCCTTCAGTACCTTCTCCCACTCCTCCATCCAGGACCCCACGCTCAGTCAATGGTTGGCTGTGAGCTTCTGCCTCTATATTTGTCAGGCTCTACCTGAACCTCTCAAGAGACAGCCATACCAGGCTTCCATCAGCAAGAACTTCTCAGTATCCACAAGAATGTCCAATTTGGTGGCTATATATGGGATGGATCCCCAGGTGGGGCCATCTCTGGATGGCCTTTCCTTCAGTCTCTGCTCCACACTTTGTCTCCATATTTCCTCCTGTAAGTGTTTTGTTCCCCATTATAAGAAACACTGAAGCATCCACATTTTGGTCTTCCTTCTTCTTAGGCTTCATATGGTCTGTGAATTGAATCTTGGGTATTCCAAACGTTTGGACTAATATCCAGTTATCAGTGAGTACATACTGTGTTTGTTCTTTTGTGACTGAGCTACTTCACTCAGGGTGATATTTTCAAGTGTCATCCATTTGCCTGCAAATTTCATGAAGCCATTGTTTTTAATAACTGAGTGGTATTCCATTGTGTAAATGTACCACATTTTCTGCATCCAATCCTCTGTTGAGGGACATCTAGGTTGTTTCCAGTTTCTGGCTATTATAAATATGGCTGCCATGAACATAGTGGAGCATGTTACATGTTGGAGCATCTTCTGGGTACATGTCCAGGAGTGGTATAGCTGGGTCCTCACTTAGTACCATGTCCAATTTTCTGAGGAACCACCAGAATGATTTCCAGAGTGGTTATACCAGCTTGCTATCTCAGCAGTAATGGAGGAGTGTTCCTCTTTCTCCACATCCTTGCCAGTGTCTGCTGTCACCTGAGTTTTTGATCTTAGCCATTCTGACTGGTGTGAGGTGGAATCTCAGGGTTGTTTTGATTTGCATTTCCCTGATGACTAAGGATGATGAACATTTCTTTAGGTGCTTCTTATAGGTTATTTTATAACAACATTAGACACCATTATTAACTCTCAAATCACACATTGCAGTGTGTGTGTGTGTGTGTGTGTGTGTGTGTGTGTAGCAGTAAGCAGTATCTATCTATACACGTATATGTAAATACACACAGAATGACTGAAGAAGCTGCAGAGTTTTGAGAGTCCTACTGGAAGCAAAGCTAGACAGTTCATACAGATGCAAAGAGAGATAAGGTGTTAACTAGCTCAGAGAGCTTCTTGTAGAGCAAGCAGTAGAGTCACAGCTTAGGCACAGAAGTTATAGGACCTTGAAGGCAAAGCATAGAACCAGGTATAGACAGGTAGACAGATGAGTGAATTCAAAAAAATGATTCTAGTAGTGATGTGTTTATAAAAAGATGAAGAGATAGGAGACATGTTCTTTGGGGGTGTGGTGAGGTGTGGGGGTGTCTCAGCGGGCCCATGCCGAGGCATCCCTTCCCCCTGAGGAACCAGCCACACCACAGTATAGTATAGAATAGAGTTTATTCAGGGCATGGGGAAGGGAGTTAAGAGGGTAGTAGAGACAGAGAAAGGCAGAGAGAGGGAGAGAGTAGAGAAGTAGAGGCCTGCCATGAGCACATTGAGAGCGGGCGGAAGGGAATGGGAAGGGGAGAGCAAGAGCAAGAGAGGAGCAAGAGGCAAGAGAGGGAGGAGGGGGCAAGCAGCCCCTTTTATAGTGGGTCAGGCCTCCCTGGCTGTTGCCAGGCAACTGTGGGGTGGAGCTTAGGCAGAATGCTAGCAGGTGGGCCTTGTCAAACAGCAGACAGAAACCATATTAAGCTGAAGCCCCAAAGACAGTACAGAGTTCTCTGCCCGTATGTCCCTTGATGCACACACTGGTGGTTAGAGGGCAAGTAGGTGGAACTGTTGCCACTATAGTTCATTGCATTACAAATTAAGGGTCTTTGTATCCATTGAAGGTCTGGTGTATTCAGTAAGTTCTTGGACTGGTTTCTGTAATGTGGTATACCAAGTGCTCAGATGTTCCCAGTCTATTTGGGTAAGTGAATAGTTGGTATTTTCATATTGGTAGTAAAGAGTTATTTATCAATGTGTGCCTCTTGGTTGATACTAGATAGGTTGCAGTATCTGCACACACACACACAATGCAGAGTCGTTCTGAGGCAGAATAGAAGAACTTAGAAAATTGAAGAAACGTGTAATGGAACGTTTGATGCCTAACTGCAACCTCTCATCCCACACATTTAACTATGTTTCCTTTGAAGGCTGCCATATAGAGAAAAGAATTATTTCATACAGAGATAATTTAAATAAGAATATTAAAATAACAAGGAACCGTGCTTAAAGCCCAGGTGCATACAACCTTTGAGGATGGCCTTTCTCTTTGCGCAGCTACAAGTTTCTGGAACTCACACCAGGAACACATTTGCAGTATAAGACATATCTTATCCTGCTTATGAAACCCTTTGTGCCCCATAGACGTATCAGATTGTCATCCCGTCCACGGCACCTATAATATTATCTCCTTAAAGGGGAGGTAGTGGTGCTGGGGTGTTTCTTAGCAACCCTTGAGGTATAACTTGAGAGACACTGAAGTTGTTTATGTGATTGCTGCTGAGACTTGTGTGTAACTGTCTTTGAGAAGCCCACACCAGTGCTTGGATGTCCCATGTTGTTCCTAAGCACCTACTTTTCTATTAGCCACAACATTTAAAAATATATTAAAATTTCTTCATAATGCCAACACTGTTGCTGTAGGCACACAGATGGAGAAGGAAGAAATAAAACCTTCTCCTAAAGTTTATGTAGACGATCTGAGCAAATTGACAAAACACTCTTGGAACTCACTGTAGCAAAGGTACAACATTAATATCCAAAGTGAATCATTTCCTTATGTGCCAGCAATAAACAAGTAGAATATGGACTTAAAAACACAACACTATTAGCATTTGACAAAATAAAATACTTAGCTATAACTCTAATAATACACATATATAGAGTGAATTTGAAGCAGACTGAGCTATATGAGATTCTTCCTCTCTCAAAAAAGAAACAGAAATCATGAAAGCAAAGGTGATATTTTTCAGCATGTAATTTAAAAAACTGATGTACTGGCTAGTTTTATGTCAACTTGACACAGCTAGTGTCATCAGAGAGAAGGGAGCCTCCATTGAGAACCTTTCTCAATAAAATCAGGCTATAGGAAAACCCATAGGCCATTTTAAAATTAGGGATTCATGGGAGAGACCCCAGCCCATTATGGATAGGGCCACCTGTGGTCTGGTGGTCCTGGGCTCTATGATAAAGTAGACTGAGCAACATGGGAAGCAAGCCGGTAAGAAGCACCCCTCCATGGCCTCAGCTGATATCAGCTCCTACATCCAAGTCCTTGCCCTGCGTGAGTTCCTGCCCTCACCGCTTTTGATGATGAACTGTTCTGTGGAACTGTGAGAAAAATAAGTGCCTGCCTCCCCATGTTAACTGATCTTTCATCCCAGCAATGCCAACCCTCGCTAAGACAAGTTAGTTCATCCAGGGGATGGGATATTCAGCACTAGAAAGGAATGAGCTATCAAGCCTAGGAATATGTAGAGGAGCTTAGACACACAGTGCTGTATGAAACAGGTCACGTTTGAGCCCCACTGTGTGGCATTCTAGAACAGACCCAGCTATGAAGACAAGAGGTAGGAGAGAAGGTGTATGAACAGATGAAGCACAAGACCAGTGCAGAGAAAATACTTGTGTTTTAAATATATTTATTTAAAATATTCTACCGTGAAGAATGTCTGCCATTATTTTTCCCAAAACTTACTTGGGAACTTGTAGAATGTACCACACCAAGAAGGTGTAAATGACAGACTTGGAATTATAATGTTGTGTCCACTCAAGCCTATCAATTACAGCAAGTACCATCCTCTACAGTGGTGTTGGTAGTGCCGCAGTTGTGTGTCTGGGCAGGAAGAGGGATGTATAAGAAACCTCTGTTCCCTCTGTCAGTTTTCCTGTCAACCTAAAACTGCTCTAAAATTTTATCTTTAACAAAAGAAAATGTATAGAATCATAAAATGCCAAATACTCAGAGATAAATCTAGAAAGATTCCATTAAAATTAAGAGCCCATATTTATCACTGAGAGACAGAAATAGGAAGCCAGGAGAGGAGAGGGATCCCACAAAAATATATTGATAAAGATCTCTAAGCTAGAATGTGTCAGGAGCCAGAAAAAGACAGATATTAAATAAGCAATAGAGGAAAATGTCCATGTGAAACACAGGGAAGTATGTGACAATCAGAAATGCGGAAGCGTCACTCAAACCACCAAGGGGTATCATTACCATAAGCAAGAGAACCCCAAAACAAAGATTACAATACCAAGTCTCTGTCTCAGAAGAGAAGGACAAAGGGAACCTTTGTATGTGTTGGTCACTGACACACACACACACACACACACACACACACACACAGAGCTACATCCCCACACTCTCCCACACACTTACAGACCCCACATACCATACACACACAACACATCGCACAACCAGTACATACACATATTATACAAACACACCACACATGTACAACATATATCACATACACATAAACACAAAATAAACACCACATGCAACACTCACACATATACACAACCTACAGACACCACATACCACATATACACACCACATGCTACATACCTCATACTTATGACCCTACACACACTTTATCACCACAGACATGCACACCACACACACACACACAAATACACATGCCACATACCACAGATACACACATACGAACCACATGCACATACCACATGCCACAGACACATATACCACATGCCACATACTGCACATATCACACACATATCACACCCCCCACACAAACCACAACATACGCAATACACACTACACACAAACACAACATACATACACCACATACCAGGTACACACATATGCACCACATATCACATACCACACACACACACACACACACACCCCACATATTACACTCACTACATTATATCATGGCTGACTCTGACTCTCTCTCTCTCTCTCCAGACATTGGACTTACTCATTTTTTGCGTGCTGAGCTTCGTGCTACACTGGGTCACAGCTCCATCTCCTTTTTCACCCTTTTTGAGAAGGATTTCACTAGGTTACCCAGACTGGCCTTAAACTTGCGTTACCACCAAGGAGGGCTCAACCTGGACTTTTCTAGCTTCGCCTTCTTACTAGCAGAATTACAAGACTGATTCTGCATTTCCCTCTGCCCATGGTTTGACATTATATACGAACATTCAGTGTATGAACACCCCATGTGACTGATCAATTATGAAAACAAATGCCCAGAAGCTGTACAGAAACTGGGCTCAGTGTATGAACATGAACTGGGCTCAGTGTATGTGCCTCTGGAGATTCCTATCTGAGCTGACCCGAGATGTGCTCTTATCAGCATCATTGAATAGGCAAGGTTTTAAGACAACTTGTTCCTCCTTGGTTCCTGGTTCCAGTTGGTCACATCGTGCCATTTCCCCACATATCAGCAGCTTTGGATATTTTCCGGGATTTTTTTCTGGGGGATGGGAGTAGTATTTTTTATTGTGCGAAGGCGAAGGTGAAATTTGTTCCAATACTGCCCTTCCTTCTGAGGAGGGTTAATGAGTCTGGATGCATTTGGTCATGCTCGGAAGCGACACTAGATGGCGCTCCTCCTTTTCGGTCCCCGCCACCTGCTGGCAGCTGAGCAAAGGGATTTCCTGGAAACGTGAGCCAGAGCCCTTGTGTTGCCAGAAAGTACAAGGTCATGTCAGCAAACCTGGAATGGCGAGGAGAAGTCTGTCCTTTGGAGGCGAGTGTAGAACATCCTTCCTCATGACAGCTAGGGGCTTAGCCGGCTGTCTTCCACTTCCACTTAGCTGATCTTCCACTTCTAGACAAGCCTCAGAAACTGATCAACCAGCATTTCCCGTAGGGACCCAAGGGGAGCAGAGTCCACGTATTCTCTGGGCAACCTTGGCTCAATCCTCCTCGGGGACAAGCATTTACTGGTAGCACATAAAGGGCTCAAATCGTGTGTGTTGTCTACCGAGAGATGACATTATATTATCTTGTGGGGAAAGGGAGAGAGAAGGACAGGTCAACAATCGACACGTTCCTTATCTTCTACTTTCCCTTCCTAGCTGCTGGGAGACCCAAGAACGAAACTAATCTACATGGAGCTTGGCACCTAACTATCTCCAACTGTCCCCCACCCCAGGTGACTGTAAAGTTCTGGAAAAAAACAGTGTCTCTGCTTTAGCACTTCCTGTGCCATCCACGCATCCATATGTCCCACAGTACAGCCCCCAGGCATGGCCATACTGCCTGCTTTGCTTTCCCATCTATTCATTAATCCCATTTTACCTGTTGTCTGTTACTCCACGGGGTTGTGCGTTCCCGTTGTATTCAAAACATTGCCCTTAAGCACATAGATGCTTTGTAATTGGTCACGGGTAACCCAAAGCTCCAGCTGGATCAGTCTTCTGTAGGTCTGCTCCCACCTGTATCAACTACCCTATTCCAGTTTGTCAATTTGATTCTATCTGTAATACAAGCCTTCCTTTGGAAAAAAAAAATGATCTGAAAACCTCCACTGAACATGTGGGGGAAAAAAGAAAAGTGACAGGATAGTTTAATCCTGAACTTAATGGGTGTAGCAACCCCTACACCTGAGGCCACCCTACTTACTCCCATCTCATGAACCTCTCTGGCACCTTTGGATCTTCCCAGTTCCTATACCCAAAACACACTTTGAGTTGAAGTTTGCTCACCTAAAACCCATTGACATATTAACCAAACTGAAGAACCATCCCCTAGAACAAACCCAGAGAGCAGAGATAGGACAATCCTCTCTTATGGAAGCAACCAACTTATTTCTTTACAGTGAAGCTTTTTTACCTGCTCATCTGACTCTGTAACTTTACACATCTATGTCTGAAGTTAGAATACCCAGTCCTCTTCCTATCTGCTCATAGATTTATCTAGAACAAAATGCTTGGAAAGATGATAGACAAAGGTTTCCAAGAAGATCAATAGACCCTCTAAAAGTCTGGGATCTGAAGCTGAAGTTTTGAGTCTGGAAAGAAGAGAAATTCCTCTTAACTTTGCTGCTATGACTGTCTACAGAGGCATGTATTTATCTGCACTAGGTTTCTTATTGGTTGGCAGGAGGAGTTAAAAGGGGCCATGGTTCTCATTCTAGAATTTCCTCTGCTCCCCAAAGACCTCCCCTGACTTTTAAATATGTTCACAAAGGGAGTTTCTGAAGCAGATGTGCCTAGGAATCTCAGAGGGTCGCAACACTACTGCATATTGTCAGTTCTGCAGACCAAGATAGTCTTACGTGCCTTCATTAAGAGGCCCTGTTGTTCCCTCTACCTGCCTGGTCCTTCTTCATCTCCATCTTTACAGTTGCTGGGAGACAGGAAAAGATGGCAAAGGAGACATGTCTGCTGCTTCTGTGCATCAAGGCCCTTTACAGAAGCTCTGCTCACATTCCGAATGGCTCACTACAGTTAATCAGAGGGTTTGGGAAGCTTGGCTGGTCAGGAGGCTCGTGATCCTCTTCGGGACAACTTGCTGTGTTTGCCACTGGTCAGAAAGCCAAATTCCCATCTGGGTTTCTGTTCCATTTAGTGGGTCTTCCTATCTTTCCTGGAAACATTTTTCATTTTTATTTTTTTAACTAATTAATTAGTTGGTTACTTTTTGTGTGTGGTGCACACACGGGAGTATGTGCATTTGCATGTGGGCAGGCACACATTTGCACATACAGACGCTCCGACTCCAGGGCAGGTGTCTTCCTTCACTGTCCATCATATGTTTTGAGGCAGGGTCTTCCCCTGGCCTAGAGCTTGCTGAGCTTACTGATTAGTGTTGCTGAAGTTTTTAATCCCAGTCTAGGGTTTCTATGCCACGCCCCCTTGATCATCCAGTTCCCAGATAAAAGATATATAACTTTTATTATTTACAATGAGCTTTAAACAGCATAATAGCTGGGCAGATACCTACCCTCTATGCTATTAGCATCTACTTTCCTATCGGTAACCCTGAGTTATTACTATATACTGGGCTGCTCTTAACCCTAATTGGCCAGCTGTCAGGGCCATGTTTTCATGACTCACCTAACCCATGGCGACGTCTCCTCCATTCCTTCACCTTCTTCTCCTCCTAGTGGTTCTCCTCTGATTCCAAGCCCAGAAATCCTAAGCCCCGCCTATGTCTCTTCAGCCCAGCTATTGGCTGCTGGCATCTTTAGTCATCAATCAGAAATAACGTTGTGGTACGGTGACATAGTGTCACTTGGGTTGTCTGCAGACTTTCTCCTCTCTGGAGCAGCCAAGTCTTGAACCAGTGTTAGCATTAGAATACAAGCAGCATCAGGCCAGCCCACTACGGGTTAAGCTGGGCTGGCTGTCGTTGAGGTCCAGTGATCTTCCTGCCTCAGCCTCTTCAGAGGTGGGATTACAGATGCACATTGTCACACCGAGTGGTTTATGTAGGCGCTGTGGATCTGAACTGAGGTCCTCATTTATACGAACTTTGAACCCACTGAGTCATCTTCCCAGCCATTTCTCATTTTTAAACCTGAAGCTTCAATAGTTAATCTTTTACTGACTCTTTGAATGCTTTTCCTTCTCTCAAATGTAAGACCTTTGTTTTCACTGAAAAAAAAAAAATTGAATTTTCCTTGAGTTAGCCTGTCTCTTACTGACCAGTTCATGCTTTACTTTCTGACTTCCTTTCACAAGCGTGTTGCCTCACAGATACCTGGAGATCTTAGGAGTCAACGTTTCCACCAGGGACCACATTTCCCAGAGTCTCATACACCATTCATGTCTAGCTGGGCCTAAAGGCTAATTTTCAACAATTGGATTTGAGCAGAATAACTTTGTAAAGATGTGGGGATGCGGTTGTCCATGGCAGCACATGTACCGTTTCCATAGTCCTTATATGTAGATGCTAAGAAGAAGGAAGAATTGCTGGACAGAGGGGGCCTGGGCTCTGAAAGGCCATAAGGACCGTAGCCTCACCTTGAGCTACCTATAGCTATCCTAGGAAGGTAACTTCTACAGGAATTGTGACAGAAACATGGAAGTCTGTGATACAGCCTCATCTCTTTTCTGACTTGCCTTTCTTCTGGCAACCATCACTCCCCCCCTCCCTTTCCTAAATAAACTACTGAAGGTTTAATATCTTTCAAAAAATGTTTCTTTAATAAAAGTCTTGAAATTAGAAAATACCTCAAATTTCCAAGAAAAGAATTTGGAATTGTAGAACCCATGAGAAACAGAAAGAGGGAGGGAGGGAAGGGAAGAGAGGGGGAGGGAGATAAAAACTCCCTATAGACTATAGTAGTTATAGTCTACTATAACTTTTAATCATGTATAATTAATACTTAATCATCATTTACATACATTGTGCTAAGTACTACATACATACCTTCACTTAATTCCCCCACCCCCCAACATTTAGATATCTCAAACAGGAATTATTCTGGGTGATCTCTTTCTCTCTTTATTCTTTACATGTTTTAAAATGCTTACTTATTTTCTGTAGAGACCACAGTTTCATTCTTTTCTCTCTATCCCAATGAGCTGTCAACTGATATCTGAAAATGTATGTATCTATCTGCTATTAATCTACCCACCTATTGAATCCTCCATTGCTGTTCACAGATATTTGAGACATGCTGCATACATTAGTGTTCTCTAGAGGAACGGAACCAATGGAGTATAGACAGTCTGAGTCTGTTACCTCTTCCACATGCTCATACCTGAACACTTGGTCTCCGGCTGGGGGTTCTATTGCAGAAGGCTGTAGATCTTGTAGGTGATGGGGCTTAGCTAGCGAAAATCAGGCCCTGGTGACAAGTCCTTGGGGGTATATTATCCTCTGCTCCTTCCTATCTACCTTTTTCCTGTTAGAACCACTATATTAGGATTTCCACCACAAGCTCTCATGCCGTGGAGCTGCTTTGCCATGCCATGCCCACCATGATGGACTGAAACCCTTGAAACCATGCACCAAAATGAATCTTTCTTTAATGCTCTTGTTAGGCATTGTGTCATACTCATGAGAAAAGAAAACACCCACCTCCTGGTGCATGAGTGTATGTGTTCCTCTGTGTGTGCGTGTTAGAATTGATTAATTAACTTAACTGATAAGAGACTGAGTAGTCACAGGAAACATAGGGAGAGATCCATGGAAACCACCAGCTTCTCAATCTAAGAATCTGGACCAATGATATATCCCCATTCTGAAGCTGAAGGCCTAGAAACTCCCCAGAGATTGCTAGTGTGAGTCTACATTCAAAAGCTGAAAAGTCTGTCATCTGATGTTCACACACCATAACAAAAGCAAAAATGCACCTGCTCAAAATGAGTTTTGTGTGCCCTTGCTTCTGCTTTTTCTTTTATTTGATCTAGGCTTCAAGCTGATTGGATGGTGTCATGCACATTCAGGACAGGTCTTCCCAAGTCAGTTTCCTGACATGTATACCAACTGTCTCTGAAAACACTCTGTCAAGTACTCCCTAAAGTATGCGTTAATAATTTTCTACATATCTTTTCATCCAGTCAACTTGGGAACAAATATTAAATATCACAGCCTATCTCCTACATGTTTGCTATTTCTAAAGAATTGAGCCGGGCAACTTTCATGCAGCTGACACTTAATACCCACATATTTACATAATGGATGCATACCAGTCTTCTAAATCTCACATAGTAACTACTCCTTTCATTCCTAAACCTAACTATCAGAATCAAGCATAATTTGATACCACATTAAAATTTCTGGAGCTAAGTTTTAGAAATGTCTATTTTTAACAAGCTCCCCAAGCAATTTGGAAGCAGCCAGCTTGTTACCAGCCTGCAGACCGGTATTTGAAAACCAAGGACTGCTGTATCTTTCTTCACCCCAGAATCCTACATTTTCTCTCCTCCACCCTAGCCATTTTCTGTTAGCAACCAAACGCCAGTAACCAAGCTGGCCCATCTTGAGATGCTCACCATAAGCTAAAGACATGCTTTTAAGGTCTGTAGAGAATAATCATGTCTACAGCCATCAAAACTTTGTCCTATCGACCACCCCTACCTGCAAGTGGGTAACTACTTATACAACTCAGATAATCATAGAACATGGTACAGATACACTTCAGCACATGGCATCCTTACTCAGTGACAGACTCTTTCAAATCCCCACACTGATCTTCATCTGTCTGTCTAATCTTCATTTCTACCTAGCAGTTGGGAATCTCACCTTCTTAGATAACCGGATTCTGCTGTTTTCTTATGCTGAGCGAACCTGGAGCATCCTCTTCTGGGCAGCTTTTGTAAAGAGGCTGTTAAAGGAGAACAAAGCAGATTCAAGAAAACGGCCATCTGGTTTCCACGTTGCAGATGCCCACATGAGCCTTGAAAAGCTCCAGCAGGGGAGGAGGTGGAAGATCCCGTGGGCTGGCTGATGAAGGGAGAAATGAGGAGAGGACTCTTTTCCCCTCAGAAATCCTGCCATTGAACCTTGTCATGATTGCAGCCAGAAAGTGAGAACCAGTTGACATAATTATACCTCTAAATTCTTAAGTAAACAACCTTATTTTTATATTGATATTCCAGAGACCTTGTATGGTTACCTTCCTATCCTAGCTCTTCAGAGATTATTGGGAAGAGAGCGTTTAGCTAATCCCCTGTTTTCCCTTTTGCTTATGTTCTAGCCAGACTCCTGCCATGGTAAAAGGAACAAGGAGACTGTCTCACTCTACATGTGCATGTGCACGTCATTAAGAGCTACATATGTTATATATCATATATATATAAATAAAACAAGATAATCTCCTATATCCACTGTAAACACAGTAAAAATCAGGGTAAGAAAATATAATTTTCCTTAAAATTTCATTTAAAATGTTTAGAACTTTAGAAATAGAAAAATCTTAGGAATGACTTAATCCGTCTCATCAGTCTCATTTTAGAGGATAAATTTAAAACTCAGAGAGGCAAATTGTCCTGCCCATGTGCATACAAGTTAGTCAGGGCCAGATTCATAGGGGTCTGAGTGATGTGTGCCCTAAATCTCTCCTAAATGAAGAATTTGCTGTTTCTAATGCTGTGAGGGCAGATGGCAGCTAGCCTTCAGCTGTCAGCTTCTTTAAGAATTACCCCAGATGCCTAAGAATGAGCCTTTCCTGGGTTAGTCTATATCCAAAGACCTACTGGAGTACAGAGGACCAGCCTTTTGACCTTGTTTGGAGACACTTTCATGACCACTTTATCTTTATACATCCCTGTTGGCTGCATGAACCTATCAGGTTGGCAGTGGATCTACTTTAGTTGATTCCAAGAGCACTTCTGAATATGTTTCCTATACATTGACCTTCATTGTTGACCTTTATCTTCAAATAATCTAATCTGGAGCAAAAATGAAATAAAAATCTTCTTGTTCCTGAGAAAATACCCATTCTGGAGTTGTGGTGAGTGTGTGTGTGTGTGTGTGTGTGTGTGTGTGTGTGTATGTGTGTGTGCATATGTCTGTATCTGTCAGACTGTGATATAGACATATGTATATGCATATATGGAGATATATCTACATGCTTTCCTGGTTTCCACACTTCTACGAGCTTTGGAGAGGTGGGGTAGAAAACAGCTCTTTTAAGGAAAAAAAGCACAACCATGTAGCAGCAATTTTTTAACCTGCTTTAAACTCCCCAGCAGATGCATTCAAGTTCTCACCACCCGCCAAAATGCTCTGGATTTGCAAATGAAAGACAGGCTGGCTTATTTGTAATATTCCTTAAGCAGCTCAATGTCTGGGCACTTCCAAACCTCCCTGGGGCCAACACACTCCCCCCTCTGATATTCCTGAATTATTTTTTATTAAAATCTATATTTCATCTCTGCTACTTCAGACCCAATTAGGGGAGTGGCCTCTGGGACCCCTTCTCCCCCACCCCACCCCCATTCTCATATGGCCAGTTCTCAGTCTCTTTGGAAGCTCTCAGGTTTGTATCCTATTGTTTCTCTGGCATGGCGATTCTAAACCCTCTTCCCGTGATCCATTGCCTGGGAAATCTAAACTCCCTCCTTTGTTTCCCTGCGTAGCCATTGGCTGCTGGAAACTTAATTTACCAATTAGAACCAACTGGGGACAGGAACCCTCAGCATCTCACACGCAGATGTGCAAATTCTCATGTGATTTTGGGAGCTGAATTAAAACAGATGGCATTAGAATTAATCCATATCACAACCAGGCCATGAAAGAAATCATCTTCAGACAATAATTTCCAGGCATACAAGGGGAAGCCACATGACTTACCCTTCTGGTTCAACAAAGGTCTGAGGGTTCTTAGAAGGCAGGTTGTACTGAAGGCTCTGTGAATGCAAGAATACAACTCAAGGACCACCACGGTCATCAGGCAGGTAAGGCGGATGTCCAGGGGCATAGCACTGGGGCATTTAGCAGCCACAATAGGAACAAGGAAAGTGGACTGGATTCTTCAGAAGCAGCAGCATTTTATATCAGTAACCTAAAACAGTAGTACTTGTAAAATTCCTTATTGATTATTTTTCATGTTTTTCCCCATACATGAATATACCATGACTTGATCTTAGGCCAAGACCAAGAAGTAACAAAGAACATTACAAGACTGGTGCCTTTGGACTCAGTGGGCTGAGGCTGAAAGGCAGGTTCAGCTTCTGAGTCTGTATATGTGTGTAAGTATAGAGGTTAGAGGACAACATTGGGCGTTCTTCAAATGCTCTTTGACCTGTTTTGGTTGGTTTCTTCCTGTTGTTGACACAAGCTAGAGTCCTGAGAAGTGGGAACTTTCGTTGAAAGAATGCCCCCTCCAGATTTGTCTATGGGTAAGCCTGTGGAGAATTTTTCTGCTCAATGATTCCTGGGGGTGGGGGAGCAGCCCATTGTGGGTGGTGCCCCCCTTAAACAGGTGATCCTAGCTTGTACAAGAAGGCAGACTGAGCAAACAATGAGGGGCAAGTCAGCACTTCTACGCAACCTCTGCTTCTGTTCCTATCTCTAGGTCCCTGCTTTGAATTTGTCTTTGAACTTTTGTTCATGGTGGACAGCAATCAGAGCATGTAAGCTGAGATAAACCCTTTCCTCCCCAGGTTTCTCTGGTCATGGTGTTTTATCTCAGCAATAGAAACCCTAACTAAGACAGATGGTCTTTGATGTTCTTCAGCTCATCAAGTAGGCTGCCTGGCTGCCAGCAAGCTCCAGGGATCCATCTGTCCCAGCTTCCCTAGCACTGGGATTACAAGCTGCCACAGTGTGTGGGTTCTGGAGATGAAGCTCAGCTCCTCATGCTTATGTGGAAAGCACTTAACTCACCGATTATCTCCTCCACCTAGCGATGTCAACTTAAAAACAAATGGCTGGTCAAAAAGCTCTTCTTTTATATTATTAAATGTGAGACTAATCCCAAGTGGAGATGCTGTATTTGGCTGTCTCCGTTATTGCTTTTTATCAGCCAGCATGATTGCTCCTATAGATTACCAACTGCTGTAGACTCAGGAAAACACAGCTCTCACCTTAAAGGGTAGAAGAGGTAGTTAATTTGAGTGAAATATGGCCTGGGAACTCAGATACCTATTACCCCAAATTCCAGAATCCAATATGGTAACAGTTTAAAGAAACTTCCTAGTAACAGGACACAAATTCATAAATCAAGATACTTTTCAAATGCATTAATGGAACCTCAGGTGGATGGTTTACAGCAAAGTGGGGGGTTCTCTGGCATAGGCCTCACATACTAGTTGATGACATCTTAGCCGTTGGGTTCATAGAAACTGGTTGCCTGTTAGTTCCTTCACTCAAGGAACTCAAGGTTTTGTCACAGAGTGTTAGGTCAGACTAGGACATGGCTAAGATAAGCTATGGCTATTAAAGGGCTATATAGATAGCCTAAGACAGACTCTAATTCGACACTGGAGCTGTAAAATTACAACCTCTCCACAGCCACTGAAGAGCTAATCAGTTAATCAGCCTGGCAGAAGAGTCAGTAGAAAGGATGTTTCTTCCCAGGAACTTCCTCATAGTTGGTTTTGTTGCTTCAACTCCCTCCAAGAAGACTATGACCTTCCTACAAGAGGCTCCTACCCTGTTCTGCCTGTGTCTCCCTTTGTGCTGAGCATCAATATTACCTTGCTGTCTGTGTGGCCTCTCTCCTTCCCACATTCTTTCATGTCTCATATGGGCTAGTCTTTCTGCATATGATTTGCTGTAACCAAATGCAGACTTATTTTCAGATGGTAGGCCCATCCGAGACTTTTCCAACCTTTCTGTCTGGGTTGAGTACCTTTTTGCAGAAGACTTGGCTTTGTACACGTCTGTCACACTCTCTAGAGGGTGCTGGAGGCCATAGACTGCATCCCATTCTTGAGTCAAGGAAGTCTAGTCTAGGTCTGACTTAGAGAATGATTGAAGGTTTTCACTAACTCTGACAAATACAGAGGAAGGAGCTGCCTGCAACGGGTAACTGGATCTTTCTGCCTCCATTTTCCTTTTCTTACGGAGGCCAACAGAGGGTAAAAACTCCCCCAGTGTCCCTTTGGAGGCAGGAGGAGGATGAGGAGAGGACCTTTGTTCGACTCCAGATGGCTGAAGCTGGGATAGAGCCCAACAGCTGTGTTTGGGTGGAAGGCGAGGGGGCAGATGGCCTGATGTCTGTTTGCTGACAGCCTGCAAAGCCGCAGTCCTGATGGAAGGCCTTCTCTGAGGCTAACTCAACAGGACAGTGATGGAGTAGGGCATGTGCCAGGGCAGCCACTGTATTAGCATTTACTGCTCAAACACTGGCCAACATGATTTCAAGGAAGCAAAAGCTGAATGCTCTGTGCATAAGGGCCCCGTATTCTTCACGGTGGCTTTTAACATTGCAATCCAAACAGCCTTTCCTGTGTTAAAACTCCATTAATTACTATCATTTAACAATTGATGTAGCACAAGCAAGCCTCATTAGGTTTCAATCTCATTTTGTGTAAATCTGAGCAGTCGTGGACCTATTCACCCAACCAGCTCTTATGGGGGTGGGAAAGAAAAGTTGGGGCCTTTTTAATTGCTCAAAATATTTTGTATTTGTGTAAATGTATGTATATTTTTGTCAATGTATTTTGTATAATGTACAATGTATAATGTAAATGTATTTGTGTAAATATAAAAATTTGTATAAATGTGTCTGTCTTAGTCAGGGGGTTTCTATTCCTGCACAAACATCATGACCAAGAAGCAAGTTGGGGAGGAAAGGGTTTATTCAGATTACACTTCCATGCTGCTGTTCATTACCAAAGAAAGTCAGGACTGGAACTCAAGCAAGTCAGGAAGCAGGAGCTGATGCAGAGGCCAAGGAGGCATGTTAACTTACTGGCTTGCTTCCCCTGGCTTGCTCAGCTTGCTTTCTTATAGAGCCCAAGACTACCAGCCCAGGGATGGCACCACCCACAATGGGCCCTCCCCGCCTTGATCACTAATTGAGAAAATGCCTTACAGCTGGATCTCATGGAAGCATTTCTTCACCTGAAGCTCCTTTCTCTGTGATAACTCCAGCTTGTGTCAAGTTGACACACAAAACCAGCCAGTACAGTATTTATATTATTTGTATATATGTATTTGTATTTATTGGTAGGTAAATCATTGCAGAAGAAGCTGAAGTTGAGACTGATGCCTCTTTACTGATGGCCCTTTCTCTCTTGATCCAGGGCCAGTCAGTCCTACCTGCAAGGTCTCTATCATGTGTTCTGCAGATGTGAGGATGTGCATTGGATTTATATTAGTTACCAATTTGGATACTGTGTGAGACAGCCCCTCCAAATACATCATGTTGTCTTCATCTGAATTGGTTGTTTTTTTCCTAATTGAATAGTTAAGCCCTGACTTAAAAGCACCTTTTAGTCTCTGTTCATACTAAAATTGAGGATTCGAAAAATACGATTCCATTAATTATAGGCATCCATTCTCTTAAATAGTTTGATGCTTTTGAGACAAAGCCTTACTATGTAAGCCTCAAATCTGTATGCCTTAACCCCTAGGGCTGCAATTACAGGTGTGTCCAACTGAGTCTGGCCCTCCAATAATTTTTTTTTAAACAATCATGAAAAATCAAAATAAATTAGTGACACACTGATGAAGAAAGAGTTCTTTCACCCTCCCCATTACACATTCCTACTTAGCAGGTGCAAGGAACCTAGAAGGCCTTGGATTATTTCTTTGGTGTCTGCCCTTCAAGAGTTCCCAGCTGCCAGGCAGATTTAGCTGGAGTTATACAATATGAGAGCTACTAAAAGTTTTTATAATTAAGTAAAAAGTTAATAGTTAAACATTCAGTCCCTTGTCTGCAGGATAATTTAAAAGTTCCATGGGTACACAATTCAAGTAACTGCTGTACGAGATGGCACAGATACATAGTGTCCCATCACTGCAAACAGCTCGGTAGCGTTGAAGACTAACTAGGCAATTCACCCCAGCGCCAGTTCAGGCTTGCTTGTTTTTATGACTGAATTGACCTGTTGTCTGAGTTTATTAATCAGTTCAGTTGGAATAACTGTGTACTCAGGCAGCTGTGGGAGAGAGGACAGAAGGGGCTTGTTCCATGAAATGGTAATAGTACAAGTGTTGAACAGTACTAATGGCTGATATCTACTGAGCCATCTATACTGTGCTGAACACCTAACCTGTGTTATCTCATCTTCTGCACAGCACACAACAGCCTGATTATCTCAGTCCGTCAGGAAGGCAAATTAATAGCAGAACTGGAAAGGGCAGCTAGTGTCTCTCTATTCAACCCTTAATTTACAAAGCTCAGACTCTAGATTTTAATTGGGTTCAATTGTGTGGCCTTGGACAAATACCTTTTGATGTTTGAATTTTCTTATATGAAAAAATGGAGACTTTTATAGATATTTTTGATGTTTCAACATGAATAGTTCATGTTAGGTACTAAAAGTCTAGTTAAATACTTACTGTGGATTATTAAATACAGCCGTGGAGATTCCAGAGGGATTAATGCCTTGCACAAGTTCACATATTTAATGCCAAATTAGTACTGTTTCCTTCACAACAAATGATCCCTTCTTATACATAAGCCACACCGTGTCCTATTCCGGCCACCACCAAGCTTTGGCTAGCCTGGTCCTTTTTACCTTAATGGCTTAGCAGCTGACTGCTAGTGTCCTGGGAAACATTAGCATTTCTGCTTTGGCAAAGTCAGCAATGACTCGTGATAGCATCTGGGGCTCCCTGGATTGCTGATGTGTGCGGGCTAGCCTAGATAATCTCCAGCATCCCTGCCATTTAAAATGTGATCAGATGATCTGAGCTAAGAGATCGGGGCTAAATCAATGAGGAAAGATTGTTTGACATAGTTGTCTGTACGTTAAAATTGGAATCTAAGAATCCTGTCTCCTAGAAGTTAAGAATAGAAGACTTGCTGGCAGAGTCTGAGGTGAGTACTTTCTTTTTATAAAAAAATGTTGAGGAGCAACACATGGTGGCTCATATTGACATCATGGCATTCTGGAAGCTGAGAAAAGAGAACAGTGGGTTCGAGATCAGCCTGGGCTATACAGCAAAGCCCCTTTGCTGGTATGCTTAAACTGACATAGACTCTGTACATGTGTACAATGAGCATATGTGTGAAGTATCAAATGATATCCCATTTTTATGGATAATTTTTAGGTTTTTATATATCACTTACAGATATTTAATTTCAAAAGATTTTCTGCTATAGGGTAGTAGTCAAAGAGGAGAGAGTTGAGACAGAGAACTTATTCAGAGTCCACTAGCCTAGCCTAGTCCTTCCAGGTGGCCATTTACACCACACCCACAGAACCTTTGACGCTTCAGAGGTCTGCACAGGTGTGAGGACTTGAGATGCCCTCTTTGGCTCTCTCTTCTGGTGCTGACTCACAGGGTATATTGCGAAACCCAGAGCTTCTTTAGAAGGTAACTCGTACACACTGGCTTATCCCTCTACATAACAAATAAGCCAGTGTGTAAGAGTGCATAATGCTCTAGTGTGGATCTGAGTTTAGTTCCTAGCTCCAATCGGTGGCTCAAAGCCATCTTCAACTCCAGCTATATCAGACCCCAACATTCTGGCTCCTGCAAATTCTCACACTCACATGCAACTGACCCGAGGACACACATAATTAAAAACAAAATAAATATTAAAATTAAAAAAAAGAAGATAACTCATCTGTCTGTTTGCCCTGTACACCAAAGATGAAAATTCTGTTGAACCTCAACTCCACAGATGGCTGGGCAACTTCTGAGTAGCTGTTTCCTGTTTTATTGTAGCCTGGTATTTTCTTTTTCTTGTTGACTGCTAGGAAACTCTGAACAACACTCTTAAACATGACATTCATTGAGCATGCAAACTCCACCTTTACTTGGCTTTTCAGATTCTTTCCTACCCTTGTTTCCTACTATTCAATTTTTCATCACTATGCAGGATATTTGACATCAATAATAGATATAATCTCTATTTTCTAGGCCATTTTCAGAACCTGGAAAAATTCCAAAACATTGAAATTTCATTTATCTATAAATGGGTTTGGCTTCTCATTTCTTAGTTTTACAAACACGTTACTTGTGATGCCCAATGATTTTTTTGTGGTGCAGTGGCAATCAGGCTATTAGATAAGAAATATACTGTAGGAGAGGGCTCAAACAAAGAAAAGGAATGCTTGTAAAAAATAAGATTAAACAAATTTAAAAATATAAAATAAAATATAGAAATAAGAATATTAAATAAAAAGAATTAGAATTGAGGGGGTTGGAGACCTTGGAGACAAACATGCCTGCACGCCAATTCCTGAGCCCGTTTTCAATACCTGGCAATCCCGTCTAATGCAGGTACCCAGGCATGGTTTTAAAAGCACTTTAAGTGCTGTCTAACAGAGATCAGCAAAGTGTGATACACAAGCAAAGCCCTGTAATCGCCCTTAACATCAGTAGATTTGGGGTGCAACCCTGTCATGTTAACAAGCTCCCCAGAACATGCTGCTAGTCACACGTCCACTTTTTGACTATCAAGATTCTGCAAGAATGGACTGGCACCAGTTGTCAACAGAGGATTTCTGGGCTCCGAGTCTCCTGAGCTCACACCATCTTCTGTTCTATTCTCTCCAGTGCAGATCTCTGAGGCTCAGACTCAGTTTCTTTTCGGGTGTTGCTTGGATTCCACACCTTGCTGCTGATCCCATAAAATGGCTGCTCTACTTCGGAAAATAGTTTGGCAGTAGTCAGAGTTTTAAATTCAGAGTTACCATATGACCCACCAATTCTATTTCTAGGTACATGCCCAGTGAACATAAGAACACATGCCCACAGATCACCTGTTCACACAACCACATGAATTCATCAGAGTTCCCCAGGAGGAATAACCCAGTGTACCCCAACTGATGAATGGATAAAAATGTGAATATCCACAAAGGTTAGTCAGCAATAAAAAGCGATACATTGCCAGTAAATGCCACAGCGCAGATGAACCTTGAAAAGAGAAGTAAAAGATACTAGTTCCAGAATGTCATCTCCTCTTGCCTGATCTTATTTATATGGAAAGCTTAGTGCACACATACTGAGTGTGCATCTCTGTAATCCCAGCACTTTGGAAGTAGAAATTGGAGAAGAAAGAGGTCAAGGTCCTCCTCAACTCCATGGATAGCTCAGGGCCATTGTGGTCTATATCATGCCCTGCCCTAAAGCAAATGAAAGCGCCAAACTGGCAAATACAAAGAGATAGAAAGTAGACTAGGGGATGTGAGGAACTGAGGAAAAAGTACAACAGGGTACAACTGCTGATGGATACAGGTTTTCTCTTGGTGCAATGCCAATCTCACAGACTATAATGTTTTTGCACAATGCTGAATATTCAAAAACCTGTTGAGTTAAATATCTAAGTATTTAAATGTAATAGTTTGAAAGGATATGAATTATCTCCAGATAGTTTAGCCAACTTGATGGTGAATGTAATCTTAGCACTCTGGAGACAGACACAGGAGTGCCTCAAGTTTGAGGGCCGTTTTGGTCTATGTAGGTAGTTATAGGCCAGGCAGGGCCACAGCTGATAAAGTTTCATGGGTAGTCAACTGGGAGAGCATACTTGATTAGACTGTGCTCAGCTCTAAGTTCCTTCCTATTGTGTAAAACTGGTTCTCAGGTCATGCCTTGCTCTGAGGGACTGCACTGTGCAAGTAGTATTTGGCCACTTGAATGCAAGCGCAGAGGCAGGCACCTCTGTCCACATAGATACCATTACCTGTCCAGTAATACATATGAGAGACAGTGATAAATAAAAGGAGTCATCTGTAAAACAGCAGAATGGGACCTTATGATCACAGGTGCATATTAAAGTCATATCAGAAAGGCCAGGCCCAAAACCTTATTGAACACAGTAGTCCAAGGAAGGATATAATACTCCCACCTGGACCCATAAGGAAACATCCCTAACATAGCAATGATAATGGCCCTGCAAATCTGTCATCTGACTACCCAGTATGTCTATAAAGGGACCAATAGACGAAGAACTACGCTTGGGGCCTCCACTACTGAAACAACTTGTTTCAATCGCTGCCCATCTGTCCATACATTTGTCTGATCAAAGCAGACCTTCACCTTGCCTCCACAGTCTTGTGGTCCTGCCCTGTTCATGGATTCTACTTTGTCCCTAAAGCCCTGCCCGACCCTCAGGCCAGGCTCAACCTTGTGACCTTACTGGCAACCCTGAAGCCCCTGCTCTGTGCCTCTGGCAGCATTCCAACTGTGTACTGCAGCAGTGACTCTCCTCACAATATCTTTTCTACCTCTTCCTCCAGGAAGGCCTCTGTGAACTCATCCAACCTAGCTGTAGCGTCTTTGAACCTTCTGTAGCCACAGTATAATATGTATAGATATGGATACAATTATTGTGTGTAGTATGATTGTGGGGGGGGAGAGAGAGATCTGAGAGTTGATATTAATAATTAAATTAATAATTAAGATTGAACTGAAAGGGCCCATGTTTGCCGATGGTCTACTATCAAAAGATATCGCATCCAATTGGCAAATTGCAATGACTATAACCAGTGTAGCTTAAAAATGTATTATTTTAAAAGTTCTGACATTTAGGAAGACATAAATATGTGTGTTTCTAGCAAAGCATGCTCATGAAAACAATTTTACTCTTTGTGCTGTGTTCTCTTGGGTCACAGTGATGTCTCATATTTAAGAAAATCTTATTTAAGATTCTTTGCACCTAAATATGGGGTTTTCATTAGTTGTAAAACCTTGGAAGAGTCTCAAGAACAAACCTAATTAAGCAAGCATCCTATCTCGTGTTGTGAGATAACACACCATTGAATTGGTCATGTCAGTAGAAACCCATGACTCTGAGTTCAAGAAATCATAGGAACTCAGGTCAATTGACTTTTACTCTTATGTTTACAATGCATTATGAATTCTCAGTGAGAGGAGAATCCACAAACATCTGTAAAGCTAAAAGCAGGGAGAAAATCTAGAAAACTGTGTCAGGTCTAGATCAATATCAATACCATCAACCTAAAGAAGAATTCCTCACACAAATGGAAATTTTAAAGTGCAAGTAAAATTTATAACACATTCCTGCATTGTGTCTGTATGGGACGTCCTTAGCACGGAGGCTAATTTCAGAAGGGCAGCCTTATGTGTGGATGGAGAAACTGTTCACTTGGAGTGAGATGGGCAACTTGTTGTCCAGGTCCCCAGTGAAAAGATGGTCTAGCCCATCCTTTCTTCTCAGTCTTTGGCTTCCATGTCTGAAGCTAGAGTTATAGGCTGAGCTGCAGTCCATCTTAGGTGTTTTTCCATTAGTCCTTTTTAAAACCCAACACTGCTGACAGGAGAAGCAGACTCACCACTTGTGAGTCAGCAACTCCTTGGCTAACTCTACTCCTTGAATTTGTTTGTCAAACTCCTTTGTCTCCCTGGTAACTTAGAATAGTCTTCAACTAAAGTCAATGAAAAGGCAGTCAGTAATGGACAAAGAATTGTATGCCAGGGGCCTGGCTTATCCCCCAGGAGTTTCTGTTTCTTAGTTCAGAATTTTAATTTCTATATTTGCAAAGAGTGATCAATGGTGGCGGTAAAATCTGTCCTGCCAGCAGCACAGGTGGGATGGCAGGTGGTGAGTCAACATGGCTGTGAATTGAAACCCTAAACAGTACTTAGCAAGTGTGTGACCCAGGAAGCATTTGATCAACCACCAAGATGGCTGAATGCTTGTTAGGGAACCTAAATGGATCATTTTACCATAACCAAGCAAAGAGCTGAAGGGTCCTATTTTCATACACTTCCTTGTGTAAATGCTAGATTTTTTTCAAGCTTTTATTGAGAAAATTTTAATTGAACACAAAAATTGAAAGGCATTCACAGTGAGCACACACAACACATATCCACAGCACACATTTTAAACTTAACGTCTAACTACGTTTGCGTCATCAAATATCTCTGTATGTAGCTAGAGCTTTAAAAGAATTGTTTTCTCTCCTTTGTGTTGTATGGTGCTTCATAAGATGCTTTATTTATAACAAATAGGTACAAAGGGAGTCTTTTTAGAAAAGCATTCTATGTGGGCCTATTATTAATAAGAACGTTAAAGGCCAACTTCCCATGATATTTTCTTCCAGCCTTCAAAATATAAGCACAAAGTAGGAAAATATGAGACTTGTTTTTGGTTTTGTGTAAGGCATGAGCAGAGGAAGGGAGGGTAATGTTTTTCAATACAAGGGGGAAAAAAAGCCCCAAACATCAACAGAGCAAAACAGAGTGTTGATGTTCTGCATCTGAAGTAATGTCCACAGAGAAAAGTGGCATCTGAAAGCCAGACACATTGTCTCCTTGAAGGTCACAGAGGCCAAAAATAAAAGTTAGGTGGGCATGATGGTGTCCATCCTGTAAACGTCCAGCACTTGTAAGGTGAAGCCAGGAGCTGAGGAGTTCAGGAAACATGGTAGGTTGGAGAGTAGCCTACGTGAGACCTTCTGGTGGTTAGAGTGAGATGTTCTCCCACAGGGTCAGACATTTGAGTACTTGGTCCCCAGTAGTACTTTCTGGACAGTTTCAGGTATATGGCCTTGTTGGCAAAGTTACATCACTGTGGGCAGGCTTATTAAGTCCCAAAAGTCCCCTCTCTGGGTTCCTGACCCCTCTCTTTTTCTGTATTTCTACAACTTCTCTGTCTTTTCAAGCCCTGAGTAAATTCTGTTTACTACCCATGTGTTTATAAAGTCATTCTGATGCTATTTTCTGTGGTGGTGGGATCCACAGTTTCTGTATCAAACACAGAAAGGGTTGTTGTTTGCTATAATTTAGAGCAGACGCCTTTGGGTAGGTAAGAACAGACATCTCATGGTAGTATTAACCTGTGTCCCACACTTAGCCATTCAAGTATTCTTTCATTGTGCTTGTCTTATTATTAAATAAAATGATGGCTATTTTATTTAAGATGGCTTTTTAATTTAAGCAACACACACACACACACACACACACACACACACACACATTTTGAGACAAATTCTTGTCCTGTGGCTTAGACCTCAAATTCATAATGCCTCCTGCCTTTGTCTTCCCTGTTTGGAACTACAGACACATGATGCTGCTTCACTTTGATAAACACATAGACATCAAAAGCCTGCATCTTCCACATGGAGAGAAGAACAGTAGTGGTTTCCATAAGCAGAATGCTCTGAACATATCTAGCTAGTTACTAACTCAGAGCTAATCTTGTTGTTTGGCAGAGGCTCTGAACATGGACTTATTTTGTATTTGAGAAAGAAAATTAGCGAAATGGGCAAGAATAAAAGTTGTTTGAAGTTTTAAGTGGAAACTTTCTTTTTCATTTAATCAGAAGGTGTAGGCTTAGGTTTTTTAAAACATATTTTTAATAGGGATTCACAGATGTTTTGATACCCTCTTCTAGACCACCATCCAAAGACAGGGGAGAAAAGATAGTAATTAGGACAAGGGGATGTGGACCTGTTTAGAAATAGTCCTTTGGGGTAGTTCTAGTTTCCGTGGTCAGGATACCAGTAGTCCAGTTCAGTAGTGTCAGGATACCAAACATGAATCAGCAGTGGTGGCACGATCCAGCAGAAACTGCCAGGCCTCCACAGAATTGGCATGGGTCAGTGGGAACAACCAGGATCAGTCAGGATGCCAGGAGAAGTTCTCTGCCATGCCTCTCTCAGCAAAGAGAAGATCAGTGAAGATGTGAGACCAATGAAGCATTGCACAGCTAGCTATGTAAGTGCCCTATCACTGTCTGTTGAGTCCTACTTACGCTCTCCAACCATCACATGCCCTCCCACAGGTCTTGCCTCAGCAAAACACAGTGTGAATCTGTATCACCGGATATATCCAGAAATTTCCACTTCAAGAAGAGCTGTAGACATTAAAGGAGTAGACTTCTTAGCATGTGATTCAAACGTGATGTTATACTGAGACACTTTGCACACCTTCATAACACACACCCCATGGTGAGGAGAGGGTTTGTAGTACAAAACACCATCTTGGCAATATCTTTGTGATTCTTTGATGCATTAGTTTCTGTGGAATGGACTGAAAGGACCACTTGTGATTTTCTTGGTCTCCCAATATCAGGGTGCTTTTCTTACGACTGTCTATCACACTCCATCCTACCTTTCAAGGCAGACTGTCAGAGCTCCACCCCATTATCTGCGTGACATCTCTGACACTTCTTATCTAATTGTCTCCTACAATGCTCCCAGTCTGTGTTCTTCTTTTACTAGTTTTATATCCTGAGGACTTCTTGAAACAAGCTCCAGTTATTTTTTTTTTTTTAAATCTATAAAATTGGTATAACTTGAACATAGAATAAAGAAGAAAAAATACAAACTAACAAAGTCAGTGGTAAAAAAGGATTAGACTAAAGGTCCTAATTATAAAATAAAAACTTTAAGAGAGGAGTATGACAATTTGTTCCAAAGAGATGATGATGTTAAAATAGACAAATTTCCCCCAAGAAATTAAAATGAATGCCAGGCAAGGTGATGACACATGCCTTTAATTCCAGCACTTGAGAAGCAGAGGCAGGCAGATCTCTTGGTGAGTTCAAGACCAGCCTGGCCTATATAGTGAGTTCAGGCCACTTGGAGCTGCATGGTGAGAGCTTGTCTTAAAAAAAAAGAGAGAAAAAAGAAAAGTAAGAGAAATAGAAAGTATTTAAACATAAGAGAAAAACCATGGGCTATTATGATGGCTCAATCAATAAAATACTTCCTTCATAGCATGAGGAACTGAATCTTTATCTACAGGATCCACGTGAAAAGCCAGGGATGGCAATGCATGCTGGTAATCCCAGTTCTGGGGAGGCTGAGACAGGTAGGTCTTGGGGGTTTGGTGGCTGGTCAGTCTAGCCAATGAGTGAGCTCCAGGTTCAGTGAGAGACCTGATCTGAAAAAGTAAGGTAAACAGTGGTGGAGGTTATCCTATACTGACTTCTGGTCTCCACACCCATGCATGCATGCGTGGATTCGCACACCCATGTATACACACAAGACCACACGAAAGAACACAAACACTACTCGGGCATGTGTGTACACTGATGCACACATACACACATGAGGAGAGACAGAGACAGACAGACAGAGAGAAAAACAGTAGAAAAAGAATATCAAAAATCTATAGTTAAAAATATGCTATATTGATTAAAGAATTAAATCTAGATTAAAAGCCTCCTTCTCCAAAACAAAATAGAACTACAGCTCGGGTAGCTTTGTTGGTAAAATTCTCCAAACAGTCAAAGGAGAACTAATATCTATTTCAAGAAGGAGTATAAACAGTCCCATACTTTTGAGTTTCTATCGGGTAATTACAACCTTGATATCAAAGCTCCTAATGGCATTAGAGGGAAGGAATATTGCTAATTATTATACTTAAAGAGTAAAGATGCTAAAATCCTAAACAAAATGTATAGTTATAAGGAATGAGGTTATACGTTATAGTCAAATGTAGTTTGACAAAATTGGAAAACTGATTTATCAGTCACAGATTAGCCAGTGTGGGGAAATGGGGGTTGACATTGACTAGTGCTTGCAATGCACACACAAGGATCTGTGTTTGTTCTCCAGGACTTATGTGAAAGCATAGAAGCAGCAGCTTTGCCTATAATCTCAACACTTGTGGAGAGGAGATAGGAGGACTCCTGGGACTTGGGTAGCCAGTCCCGCAAAATGAGTGTGCTCTAGGTTCAGTAAGAAACCTTGTGTCAGAAGCATAAAGTGGAGACTAATTGAACGAGATATTCCACATTATCTTTAGACCTCCACATGCATACGTGTACATGTGAATGCACAACAAAACACATACACAAATTAATCAATGCAATTCACCAAGTCACCAGTGGGAAAGAGAAAAAACAATAAAAAGGCCACTTACCTTAATACACGAACTAAAAGAATTAGAAAAAAATATTAAGTATACTGACTAGCCTTGATGCCAGAAATGGGAACCTACTGTTAGCACTTTTGCTAGGTATTACTGTGGAAGAACTAGAGAGTAGGCAAGAAGAAAGATACAAATCTAGAAATGAAATGAAAGTTTTTGTGTAGAGAAATAAATAGCCAATGACCTTGCTAAAGTGGGTTAAACTTTTTAATGTTTTTGAAGATCCAATTTCTTCTCAAATTAGCCTACAGATCCAATGGAATTAAAGTAAAATCCTTCTAGGTCTATTTGAACTTTTTAAATTTTATGTGGAAACACAGTAGACATAATCTGAAATAATATTGAAGAAAATTACATATTAGATGGATTAGCATAATTAAATTTCAAAATTTATCGTAAAACTATGGTAATTCAGACAACATGATATTGGACCATAGTTAGCAAATAAACCAATAAAGTATACTAGAAAGCATAGAAATATACATATGTATGTTGAGTGTATATATATATATATATATGTATATATATACATATATTACATCCTTGTATATGCACTCAATATATACTGTATATTGAGTATACATTGGTTATATATCACATATTATATATAATATATTATGTATTATATTATATAGAAAGATACTCGTACTGTGTAATAACAACATAAAGGCAAAGTTGAATCTTTTCAATGCAATAAAACAGCATATATTAGAATGGCTAAATGTAAAGACTTGCATATTATGAGTGAGGATTTTAGGAAAGTGAAATGTTTATATATTGCTTGTGATAAAGTTTTTGAAGACTGTATCGTTTATATTGTATATTGTTGATATTGTCAACTTGGAATAATTTAGAAGGCACATTTCTGGGTGTACCATTAAGGGTGTTTCCACAGAGGTTTAACTGAGAAGGGAAGACTCACTTTGAATAGGAATGGCACTATCCTATGTACTGGGTCCCAGACTGAATAAAAAGAAGGGGGAGGAGAAGGAGGAGGAACAGGAAGAGGAGGAGGGGGAGGAGGGGGAGGAGGAGGAAAGCAGTGAGTCAAACCATTTATCTCACTGCTTCCTGACTGTGCTGCAGTGTGCCCAGCTATCTCATGTTCCTGAAGCCACTCTCACAGCCTCACACTATGGTACACTGAACCTTCACACTGCAAGCCAAAATGTACCCTTCTTTCTTTAAGCTGCTACTTACAGGATATTTTGCCACAACAAGAAAAGAAACTAACATACATGCTAAATATATATAAATATTTAAACCCAGTAATTCCACATCTAAGTATATTTTCCCCCCAAAATTGAAGCCTCTAGCTACTAAATGATATGTATGAGAATATTTATAGCAACTTTTCTTATAATAACCAGGTATTATGAAGACTCTAAATGCCTATCAAGAAAAGAACAGAAAAAATAAGTCTTAGTCTATTTGTATAATGGGATATTATACAGTAATAACAATAGTAAAACAACCACATAAAACAAAACAAGCAAATCTTGAAAATCTTAAGCTCAGACAATCTAGACACAACAGAGTCCTCACTGTAAGTCCCATGAGGATGGATGGCAGGAAGATGGCCATCATGCACCAATCAATTCTGACTGCACTCAGAAGCTGCACTTCCATAATTCATAGAGATTGCCATGAGTGTACTATGTCAGCTATGTAGATGTACATATTTGTCTTCTCCCACAATGGCGACATTTAGTGAATAATAATAACTTCACGACGCACAGGGGACTCAATGGCAGTATTTTTCTAGATACTCACACTTCCCTTCATATCCCTGACTGAGGCAAACACAGGTTCTTTTATTCTAATTTTAATTATTAATATTATTTCTCAGATTATGCATTCCATATCACAGAGGGGTGTGTGTGTGTGTGTGTGTGTGTGTGTGTAGGTTACAGAGTGACTACAAAGTGCTAAAAAGATAAGGTGTTTCAAAGAGCCCTGTGAAACCAGAACTGGGAATCTGATAGAAATACAAAAGAGTCTGAAGGAACGAGATAACCAACAAGCCCAGAGGACTCTGGGAAGACATTGCTGCTGCCACTGCTGTTGGATCAAAGCTACAGGGCTGATTCAGTTGAAGTGGTAAAAGTCAAGACATGGTTCAGACCAATGAACAGGCAAGTGAGTGGATGGAAGGTCCAAATGGATAAACAGGTATATGGGCAGACAGCAATGTTAGTAGATATTGGCAGGGACGGAACCAAGCTTAAGACCTTGGGGCACTTGGGAGTTCTCTGCCTGTAAATTCCTCGATGCACACAGTGAATAATGAGATGACAGGTTTGTGGGGCTGTTACTGAACTTGGAGTCACAGACTGTACCCCAAGGAGCCATATTCAGTAATTTAGGCTTGAGAAGTCAATCAAAACATGCAAATTAATAGGAAAAAAAAAAAAACAAGAAAAGGGAGATTTATTCAATATGACCACTTTGGAAAGATGGCCCAGCCATTTTGTTACAATAGAGAAGAAACCACCAGATGTTTAATTAGCAATGTCTTCAGAGACACGGGGAAATGAATGGAATGAAGCCACGCTGGATATGGTAGAGTGTGCCTATCATCCTAGAACTTGGGATGCTGAAGCAGAAGGACTGTAAATTTGAGGCCAGCCTAGGCTTTGTGGAAATACCTTATTTCAAACCAACAAGGTGGAGGTGTTTATGTCAGCCTTTCCAAACATAAGTAAGCAAACCTTGATTCTACGGTGTGTAGACTGTGACCTCAGATTTGATCACAAGGCAATGCCATTACAATGCTGGGTTTTCACCTAGTTATGAGATCCCAGGGAAGGAGTTACAGTCTTTCCTTTGTCTGATGTGTCCGATAAGTTCTTGGGTTCGTATGATTTTAATGCATTCATGCACCCCTACAGTCTCAGTTTACCACTTTCTGTGTCATGTGGGTGGTGTGACAGATGGCGCCATTTACATGTCTACCCAAGTGCAGAGTTCCTCTATCTCCAAAATGGAGTCAAAGCTGCTTGTAAAATGGAGTCTTTCAAGATAAGGCAGTCTGAAAGATCACTGCTTTATGGGAAGTAGGTTAGAACAGGGCACAGCCTGTTTGCAACAGTGGCGAGACAAGATTGGCTCTTTAAATAAACGAAAAGGATTAAATGAATCTGTAACTGACCATTCTGAAGCCAGGGCTAATGTTTAGCATAGAGAGAGGGAACAGGAGCTGAATGTTCTTGGAAACTCACTTTTTAAAAAGGCTTTCAGCAAAGCATTGTGTATTAGTACCCACCTCCCTTTGTGGGATAATATTTTAAGATATTAACCATTAGGACGCCCCACCCAGGCTCCAGCCCTTGCCTATGGCATGTCTCCTACTCAAGCTTCAGGGAACTTAAGGCACTTTGCCAAAGAATAGGAGCCTCACTGTGAGAGGAAGAGATGCCTTTCAGTTTTAAATGTGCAACCCACAGCAGGATCAAGAAAGAATGTAGGACAAAAGAGTCCAAAGAAAACACAGCAGCTCTGAGCTAGTGCTTCCCACCCTCCTAACTCATTTTATGAACTCCCGAGGATTGATGGGAAAGGAGAACTTGAGAGGAGCTTGGCTCCTGAAGAGATGCCAGTGGCTTGCCTTCCCTAGGCGGTACCCTGAAGGTAGAGTGGGGACAATGGTAGGAGTCCAGGTCGATTTGATGGATCCAAGCATAAGAGTGTCTATTGTTACTTTCCCAGCGAGATCTGAGGAATGGAAAACTTGACCGTGTGCTTGGCAGTAAGCAGAAGCAAGGGAGGATGGTGATGTGGAGTATCTGGGAAGATGGAGCAGCCTCTTAGAATCACTACCCAGTTCCGAGTGCAATGACAGATGCATCAAGACACCAAAATAGGTTGAAGGAAGCAAAATAACTGCTCTTGAGGAGGCCTAGAGGTTAGAAGTGGGGGTGAGAACCAGCAAGACGTGGACATCTCGGCACATTCCTGCCTAGTAGATGGTTACTCAGACAAGAGAGGAAGATGGAAAGCCGAGGAGGCATGAGAAAGGAAAAGAAGCCCCGACTCCTGAGATCTGGATGAAATCTCTTGCTGGCTGACAGTCTAGAATTTAAGACAACTGACCAAATAGCCTGTAGAGGATGTGCTCCCTTTCTGAGAACGTCTCACTAACAAGGTTATGAACCATAACTTTCCAGACAAAAAGTACGTCTTAAACTTCCTGTGACTTAAGAATTAATTCATCCACGAGGACTCCTTGTGAGACAAGAATTCCTCTGGCTTTTTCTAACTACTTTATTTTTTTAAGCTTTCCTTCCTCTCATTTGACCAAAACACCCCGTTAAATTCCCTTATAATCATATTTATAAACAAAAAACCTTTCTGAAAAAGGTAAACCAAGCATTTTTGATTTCTTAAACTTCCATATAGATGACATTCACTGAACATTTGTGACTTACAGCCACTAAATATCTCTCTCTCTCTCTCTCTCTCTCTCTCTCTCTCTCTCTCTCTCTCGTTGACATCCCTGAGCACATACCTATCTTATACCTAAGCATATACTGTCTTGCTTAATGAACTCCAACTTCAGTTCACATTGACATGCCTAAGACTTCTTCTGTGAAAGATCCTACCTCCCCCTAAGGAGAAGTCCGTGAGATCACAGGCTACATGGGTGAGGTTGTTTGAATGATAATGACCCCCACAGGCCCATATAATTTCATGCTTAGTCTGAATTTGGTGAACTGTTTGGGGAAAAAATGGGGCCTTTTTGGAGGAGGTGTGTTGCTGTGAGTGGGCTTTGAGGTTTCAAAAGCCTACTCCAGGCCCAGTTAGCTCTCTGTGCCTGAGGATCAAGTTGTAGCTCTCAGCTACTGCTCCAGCATCATGTGTGCCACCATGCTCCCACCCATGCTGAGAACGAGCTGATCCTCTGAACTGTAAGCAAGCCTCCAACCAAATGCTTTCTTTTATAAGAGTTGCCTTGGTCACGGTGTCTCTTCACAGCAAAAACACTGACTAAGACAGTGGAGAACCCTGAGTTCCAGCTCTCACTACTGCTGATAGTCACCAACATCAAGATGCTCCTGCTGTAAGCCATGGCACGTCACCAGCCTGCTCCACTTGGGTTCAAGTTCGCCAGCAAAGGGGGATCCAGAATTAATCATATTAAGTTTGTGCCAGCAGGCAGGATGAAGGCCAAACTATTAATAGAATTATCAAATAAAAGAAAGGGACTTCATAATTCTTGCAAAATGCCCCAAGGAATACATGTGCTTCTGTATCCTGTCTCTTCTCCTATGTATCCCTGAAATAAAAATCTGGAGCAGAGCAGTGCTCATCCTCTGCTCCCACTCTCCTAAGCAGCATGCCAAGGCTATTTGAAGGTGCTGGGTTTCTGTGCAGAAACTCATCACTATTTCTGGGTATAAGACACTGGGAAGCAGCAGAATGGGAGAGGCAATCATCCCATTCATTTTTTTGTGTATATATATATATATATATTTTGGGTGGAGAAGATTTGGGTGGAGAAGATTAGCAGCTGTCTCTGTGTGATGTGGAGAAGAAGAGACTGTGGATAAGTAAACCAAAATCCCAAAACCAATGACACACACAATAAAGCAAAATCAAATAAACAAAAACAAACCAAAAACTCAAAAACACTTATCATGAGAAAATAGAAAGAGGATTATGAAGTGTCAGGAAGAAGTCTAAAGAAGGGGAGAAAGGGAGAATGATAGGGGAAACCAAAATACCACATGTCTTTTCTTATGCAAAATCTGCATATAAATACATATGTGTGCATATATGATATATATATCATATATGATATATATCATATACATACACAAAAGCAAAAAAAGGCCTATTTTAAGAGTGGAAGAATGGGGGAATGAGGTGGGAGTGGCAAATATGAGCAAAGTAAAATGACATATTTGTACAAAATTGTCACCATGAAACACTATTATTTTGTACACAGACTTAAAAATAATTTTTCAGATCCAGGGAAGAATGTCCACCAAGTCTCCAAGGCCATTACAGTAGATGCTCATTGTTCAGCACTCAATTGTGCTCAGACAGTTGTGTCATTTCCTGAGAGTCTCTATGGAGGTTGTACAGGCTAGTTTTGTGTGTCAACTTGACACAAGCTGAAGTTATCACAGAGAAAGGAGTTTCAGTTGAGAAAATGCCTCCATGAGATCCAGCTGTAAGGCATTTTCTCAATTAGTGATCAAGGGGGGAGGGCCCCTTGTGGGTGGTACCATCTGTGGACTGGTAGTCTTGGGTTCTATAAGAGAGCAGGTTGAGCAAGCCAGGAGAAGCAAGCAAGCCAGTAAGAAACATCCCTCCATGGCCTCTGCATCAGCTCCTGCTCCTGACCTGTTTGAGTTCCAGTCCTGAGTTCCTTTGGTGATGAACAGCAACATGGAATAAACCCTTTCCTCCACAACTTGGTCATGTTATTTGTGCAGGAATAGAAACCCTGACTAAGACAGAAGTCTTTCCCCAAGCAGCATGGAGTCATCAAGGAGACAGTTACAGAGAGATGGGAGTCCTAGTAAATATCGAGGAAGTGGCATCAGCGGGCTTGTGTGGTATGAACAAAGTGGACAGAGAGGAAGAGGTCGATTTAAAGCCTAGCTGTAGAGTAGATATGTTTATACCTGATGAGTCAAGTTTGAAAACCTCAGTTTCAGATGGAGGAGACTGTACCTGTGTTCTATAGTTTCAATACAGTTACAATCTCTTTGCAGTCAGAGGTCTTTTTTTGTTTTGTTGTTTTGTTTTTTTGAGACAGGGTTTCTCTGTGTAGCCCTAGCTGTCCTGGAACTCAGAAATCCACCTGCCTCTACCTCCCAAGTACTGGGATTAAAGGCATGCACCACCACTGCCCTGCTGTAGTCAGAGGTCTTAAAAGCAAGCCACAGCAAACTGTCCATCAGATAAATTTAAGAGGAAACTTCACACTGATTTGGGAAGCTCACTGGAATGGTAAGAAAATTGATGATCTGATCTTGGAGGTTACTGCTCTTAAGAAAGGCTGTAAAACTTTCACCACAGGAGCTTACTGGTAAGGGCGTTGCCAAAACCATCAATCTCACCACCAGGCACAAGCTTCCTCACAGACATATCTTGGTCTGTTTCCTATTGCTATGAACAGACTTCACTACCATGGCAACTCTTGAAAAGATAAGCATTTACTTGGGGCTGGCTTACAGTTTTAAGTGCTCTTTCTACCACTGAGGTCAACTACTCCATGCAATTGCAGGCACATGCTTACTTCTTAGTACTTATTAATCACACATTACATGTGTGATTCCATCACTCAGGAAGGTTGAAGTAGATGGATCATGAGATTCTGGCTAGGCTAAGTTACATAGAGACCTTGTCTCCAAAATACATACATATATACATACATACATACATACATACATACATACATACATACCCCCACACACAGTATTTTAAATGCAGCCTCTGTGTCTGTTCCTTATAGGACCAGAATGAGAACTTCTGACTCAGAACCACCCCTCTCCCAGCCAGACCCTTCTTATCAATCCTCCTCCTATTTCCATCCCTTTGTGTGTGGCCCCGGTAGTTTAGTAAGAGTTATTAGTCTGAGCGTGGATGGTATCTTAGGTTTCTATTGCTGTGAAGAGACACTATGACCACAGCAACTCTTTTAAAAGAAAACATTTAATTAGGGCTGGCTTAGAGTTCAGGGGTTTAGTCCATTGTCTCATGGAGGGAAGCATGGCAGCATGCAGGCAGACACAGTGCTGGAGAAGGAGCTGAGAGTTCTACATGTGGATTAGCAGGCATCAGGAAGAGAGAGTGACACTGGGCCTGGCTTGAAACTTCAAAGCCTATCCCCAGTGACATACCTCTGCCAACACGGCCACACGTACAGCCAACATGGCAACCCCTGTAATAGTGCCACTCCCTATGGGCCTATGGGGGCCATTTCCATTCAAACCACCACAATTGTGGTGCTTTATCATAGCAACAGAAAAGTAACTGATGAAGTGGGAGAGATTATATGACACTGGAATGGTGTCTAATAAGGATTAGGGTAGGACGGAGAACGCGTCACCTTGGTGACTTAGTGCAGTAAAGTCCCTCCCTTTAAGAAAGACTTTACTATTTTTAAGGACTTTGTTTTAATTACATGTATATGTGGACTTGCAGGGGATTAGTGCATAAGAGTGCAAAGCCCTTGGAGATAGAAAAGGACTTTGGATTCCTTGAAGCTGAAGTTACAGGCAGTTATGAGCTGCCCAACACAGGTGCTGTGCACCTAACTTGTGACCTCTGCAAGGGCAGTATGTGCTCTTGACTGCTGAGCCTCTAAAATACTTTACTTTTAAGAGAAGTTTTAAGAAAGCTCATAGTAAACTTGAGAAGTAGATACAAGGATATCCCACAAGCTCTCTGCCCCATAGAGGCATAGTCACACCCCGCCCTCTATTATCAACATCCCCCACCAGAGAGAAAGGTTCCTAACAATTAATGAGCCTACAGTAATATGTCCTTATACACAGGGTGCACAGTTTACATTGGGCTTATTCATGCTGTTTTCATTATACATTTATGAGAACAATTATAATGTACATGTACCTGCCACGATAGAATCCCGCTGAGTAGTTTCATTTCCCTAAGTAGTCTGTCTCACCCAGCCATCTCTCCCTCCTCTCAGACTCCTAGAAACCATTCTTTTAGATGCCTTGCAGTTTTGCATTTTGTAGAATATTCTAAAGCAGGAATTACACAGTATTTAGTGAAAGAAGGACTTCTTTTACCTGGAGGTACTTATTTAAGATTCCTCTGCATGTTTCCAACATGTGAGAGCTTACCTTTAGCACTGAATAATATTCCATAACATATAAACAGTTTGTCTGTTTATATGTTAAAGGGGCATCGTCATTATTTCAAAGTTTTGGCAATAATGAACAAAGCTGCAATGAGAAGGGGATCCTTGTAGGTGTCAGACAAGGAAGCAGACTGTGAAAAGAGATGATAATAAGAACCCCATTCAGACTTAAGGGAGTCTGGTGCCAGGCTCTTCATTGTTAGCATACTTAAAACACAGTACAATTTGGGAAACAGTTTTCAGGCAACAACCGTTCCAATTCCAGATGCACAATAAAGCTTAAGGTGTGACTACATAGAAACTACATAGAAACTCTTTTACAAAGTATGCGACCATGTGGGTGGGGGTATTCAATAACTAAAAGGCTTAGAATCTAGTGTGGTCTCTGACCAATAGTATAAAGATCAGCAGGCCATTAAGTACATGTGACATCTGCCTTAAGAATGGGTAATGGTCTAGGGAGGGAAAAAGTCTGTGATAATCATTCTGGGGAATTTGGATGAGTCCTGTCTCTATAGCAAAAGGTGGGTGAGTTCTGCAGCCATGGATAGCAAAATGGTCACCAAGTCATTAACAAAATCCATGTTAGCCTTCTGGGTGGGAAAACAGGTATTTTATCTCCTCCACTGAGAAGAGGTCCCTGTGTGCTTAACATTCCTGGTTTCCATAGTGATCTGTGGGTACAAGAACCTTTGTGTCCTCAACAGCAATAAGCACTTGTATACAGGTTTGCAAAAACACCAAGAAGTATGATTCCTAAATCCTACATTAAGCATATGTTTATATTGTAAGAATGTACCAAACTGTTTTCCTAAGTGACTATACTCACTGGCATTCCTGTCTAAAATAAATGTTTGGTATTGTCTTTGTTCTGAATTTGAGCCATTCTAATAGTTATGTATGCAACCCTCTATATCTCATTGGTATCTCAGTTTACACTTTCCTGATGACATAAGGTGTGGAATATCTTTTTATGTGTGTTCAAATGCTCAGAATATATATATATCTGTATTTATTCTTTGGCATCTATCTGTTACATGCTTACATGTGATTTAATTGGGACTGCTTGACGTCTTCTAAGGTTTTAGAGTCTTTGTATTCTTGGATAATGGTACTTTTTTTCCCCCTTTGAGACAGTATCTTTCCCTGTAGCTCACACTAACTGTAACTCAGTTTGTAGCCTTGAGTAGCTTTAACACCTTCCACGAACTGGGATTACAAGTATGTACCCTCACACCAGCTCTGGATACCATCTTGTACATGATAGATCTTTTGTAAATACTTCCTCCAGTCTGTGGCTACAATCTTACTCTTGACAGTGCTTTCAATAGTTAAAATTCTATTGTTGTTTTTGTTTGTTTTGAGACAGGGTCTTACTATGTAGCATTGACTGTCCTAGAATTCACTATGTAGACCAGGCTGGCTTTGAACTCATAAAGATCTCTGAGACTCTGCCTCCCAAGTGATGGGATAAAAGGCATGCATCATCCACACCTGGCCAGAACTCAAATTTTTTATTATTTTCTCTTACCATATTTATACCCACCATCATTCTACTTAGCATGAAGGGGGAAGGGACAGGTGCTTTTATTTAAACTTTCAATTAAATTTATTTTTGAGTGGATATATAAAATAAGAAAATTGCATGAATGTATGGAATACTCTGGTGGTTTGAACATGAGATGTCCCCCACAGGCTCATGTGTTGGACATTGGTCCCAGCTGTGGGTCACTGAGGTCAGCCCTTGGGAATTTATAGCACAGTCTCTCTTTCTGTTTGCTCTGTGGTCAGGTACCTCAGGGTCTTGACACTGTGCCTTCCCCACCATGATGGACTATATCCCTGTATCCCGTTCTCCCCATAAGTTGTTTCTTGTCAAATATTTGGTCAGAATGGTAAAAACAAGTACCTAATGCATGCACATAAACTGCTTAAGCACACATGCAATATCTAAATCATGCAAAACATACCTACATCACACACCCGATATTTAGACATTTTATATTTTGGTGAATTAAAGTTTATCTTTTTATTATTGACCTCATTTTTATGATACAAGCAAAAAATCTTCACCAAAACCTAACGTTCAGATTTCTATTTGTTGTTATGACAGAAAAAAAGTGATTTTGAGATCATTCATGTTTGCCTGGGAATCTGAAGGTTTATTAATTCTTCCTAAAGGTAGGTACAGTGGTAAACTTCCATATGGGTACTGGGAGTCTAATCTGGGTCTTCTGGAAAATCCATCTCTTCAGTTCCAAGGTTTAGTTTCTTGTTGAAAAACAAAAACAAACAAACAAGCAAAAAACCAATGTTAGATGTCAAAATTTTACCCTTGAGTCATCTCTGTACCAGTTGTCAATGTCTCTGGATTTCTGCTAGTCACAGGTGGTTTTGGTATAACAATCTAATTTCTAATGTATGAACTTCTTGGTCCATTTTTATTAATCTTGGGCATCACAGGGGATCTGAGGCCCATTACTCACAGCAGAAGATGGCTTATTCTTTTCTAGGCAGTATTCAGAGAGACGGAAAGTGGAGAGGGATGGCTGGAGAGATAGATCTGAGCTAAAAACAATTGTTACTTCCTACCTGGGTTCAGTTCCCAGTTCCCACATGGCAGCTCATAGAGAATCTGATGCTTTCCTTTTGTCCTCTGCAGGCAATGCACACATGTAGTACACTTAAATATATATCAGTAGGACATTTATACTCAATAAATCTTAGACCAGGCATGGTGGCACATGCCTTTAATCACAGAACTCAGAGGCAGATGGACCTCTGGACTAGCCTGATATACACAGTGAGTTCCAGGACAGCCAGAGCTGCATAGTGAGACTCGGTTTCAAAATAATGATGATAATGATGATATAAATAAATAAATAAAAGATTTTAATTAAGAGTGGGAGCTTATGTCCATAATTCTCATATTAAAAAACAGTTTGAGGTTACAAAGAAAGAAATGTCCATTCCAATTGAAATGTCTAGACAAGGTAATACTCTATTCTGTTTTTGGTTTTTTTGAGACAGGGTTTCTCTGTATAGCCCTGGCTGTCCTGGAACTTACTCTGTAGACCAATACTCTATTCTTAATCAAGAGGCTATGCTAAGGAAGAGCTACACACCCTGAGACAGGAAGTGCATCTAGTTTTTATTCTAACTTAGATAGTGGCTGTGTCTTCTCCCATTGGCTAGGGTCTGACTTCGCAGTCTTCTCCCATTGACTAGTCTGAAAAGAATTGGTGCTCAGAAAATGGAGGAAGGAGAAAGGGGTCACCACTTCAAGGAGAAAGTGGCTACTCACTGCTCTAGGCCATCAGATTCCTAGAATAGAGCAGTGGGCTTTTGTGTAAACAAAGGTTTGACTGGGTGGGGAAAATTAAAACATTTGCCAGTCTTACAAGGTAGGGGAGGCAAAAAGATCTTGATTCCTTGTAAACTCAAACCTTATAGTATTTGATAGACAAGACTCATATATGATATTTCTTACATTTTTAAAACATTTTTTATCAAATGCGTTAAGATACTAGCTTTCTTCTTCTTCTTCTTCTTCTTCTTCTTCTTCTTCTTCTTCTTCTTCTTCTTCTTC
>JADRCH010000838.1:130870-162049 GCA_019843965.1 Rhynchomys soricoides | reverse complement strand
TCTTCTTCTTCTTCCTCTTCTTCTTCTTCCTCTTCTTCTTCTTCCTCTTCTTCTTCCACCTCCTCCTCCTCCTCCTCCTCCTCCTCCTCCTCCTCCTCCTCCCCCTCCTCTTCTTCCTCTCTCTTTCTCTCTAATTGCAAATCCATACACTATATTCTGATTACAGTTTCCTTTCCTCCATCTCCTCCCAGATCCTACGGACATCCTCGCCCATCCAACTCCATGCTTTCTTTCTCTCTCTTTAGAAGACAAAAGGTATTAATAAAAATAAAATTAACAACAACAACAACAAAAGGCACATGAAAAACACACAGAGAGACACAGACACACACAAAACTAAAACTCCCAAAATAACAAAACTGGGAACCATACTATACAAGCAGAAGATCAGTAAGGTCAAAAATTCCAAAGCAAAGCAATATGAGATTAAAAAAAAAAAAAACCTACAAAAGCGCCATTGAGTTTGTTTTGGGTTAGCTATCTACTACTGGGCATGGGGTCTACCCTTAAGTGTGGATAATACACCCAGTGAGATTCCATTGGAGTAAACAAAATTTTCCTTTGCAAGCAGTTGTTGATTAGAGATAGGTTATTGTTTAGGGATGGGAGCTTATGTCTACTTTTTCCTATCAGTGCTGGGACCCCATCTGACTTGAACCTGCCCAGGACCTATGCAGGCTATAAAGAACCAGCCTGCCTTCATCTTAGGCTTAAAGGCTATCTTATAGTAAAGACAAACTAGGTTCATTCCTATTTATTATTAAATCTCTATTTCTCAAGGATTGGGCTATGCCCTACATGTAACCTTAACTACAAATGGCTCTGTACTGCCTATTCTAGGTATGGCAATCATGTATTTGTTTCAAAAAATGACTAGATATCTTGTGTAGTATTCATTTTACCTTTGTTACAAAAGAGTTGTTATGACTACCTTGTTTCAACCATTTTGCATGTCTTTACTGAAAGTGGTCATTATGACTTGGTATGCTTATGTTCTGCTCCTGGTACCCCACCTATGTTGCCCACTAAATCCTTCATATAGAAGCCCCCCTACCCCTGAGCTATAAAAAGCTTATCTTCCTCACATCTAATGCTAACCTCTTAAACCTGCATTAAGGGAAAGCAGCCCATGTATACAGATTAAAAAAAAAAAAAGCTTGCTTTAATTAATCTGGCCACGATGCTTTGGGTCAGTGGTCTTTCTCCTCCTGTTTTTGGGAGCTAGCACCATCTCTGTAAGTTCCTATGTGCATCATTCCTATTGTGTCTGCAAGACACCATTTGCTCAGTGTCCTCCATCCCCTCTAGCTCTAAAAATCTCCCACCTCTTCTTGAGCATACCGTGAGGGGAGAGGTTTGAGGGAGACATCCTATTTAAGACTGAGTGTGCCCAAGTCTCTCTGTACACTTTCCAGTTGTGAGTCTCTGTAGTAGTTTCCATCTATCTTCTGTGATGACTGATGGCTGAGAGAGTCTGATTTTAGTATAGGGGTGTGGGCACTGGAAGACCCAGGTAGAGAGTGCTTCTAGATATCAGTGGCTGATAGAAAGGAGTGGGAGTGGGTTAGAAGGGAGAGCTGAGAGGGTCCAGGAAGGATCCTGTGCAAGGTTCCATGGAGTCCCAGGGAAACAAGCTTCAATTCTCTTAACTAGGAGGCATCTTCTCTTAAGCAGAAGGCTTTCTTTGGTACATTAACATCCCACCTTCCTAAGGACCCTGGAAATCAGAGGGACCATATTAGAGATCAGAGATGCCAAAATATTTTTGGCGTTTTTGGTCCCCAGAAAGGAGGAAACTGCTGAGTTCCAAGAACATTTCCGGCCTTTAGTCAAGAAAGAAATTAGTTATGTTTCTTTGGGGTCTTTTTACCCTAAGCTGCCTAACTATTTTTCCCCATCCTTGTTATCACTGCCTGTTCTTATCATCCCTCCTCTCTCTGAAGAGGCAGACCTAGCTGCCATTATGGAATTGGGGTGATAACCACTCTGGCTTCTTTAAGCTGAATTTGATATGTTGGATGTGGCAGTATTGGAGTACCCCTCCAGAGGACCTATCTAAAAGATCCCAACTGTCAGTTGTAGGAAGGGAAGGAAGTCCTTTACTGGTGTCTGGAAAGGATTTTAAAATGTCCTAATCAAAGGCCATTAGAATCCCTGGATGTGCTCATAAGAGCTTCCATTTTTCTTTGACCTAAGGTTGAACTCTAGACTGATGAACCCACAATCTGCTTTCATGCCCTCTCATAGCTGCCGTATCAGCTAAAAGTCAGTAAGCACAACGCCCTTCCTATATGGCTTGTAAAGATAGAGAAGCTTAGCCATCATTTAATTTCTAGGCTAAAATAACAGTGGACCTGGTTGTAGACAGGTGCTTCCATGAGCTAAGGTCTGAAGTCTTATATTTGAGCATCATCTTTTATCAAGAAGAAAATATTAGTGAGACATTGTTGTTTACATAATATTTCATGTAAATTGTATCTAATGTCTGGGGAGTATGATCCTTGGGCTGTCACCAGTCCTTAATCTTTGGTTATACTTTCCTGCTAAGTGTTTAAGACCCATGCAGTGACCAAAATACAATTTTCATTTTGTATTGTCAAAGCCAGTTGAGAATCTGGTCCTCAGGGGTTACATGGGTTTGGAAGGGATTTCAGAGTCCTCGAGCCTTTCTTTGCCAGTTGTCTATGTGAGAGTAAGTCAAAAGCTCTGCTTAGCCTGCATGTAATTTCCCTTGGAAGCACTGAGGGACTCTTTCCCCTGTGTTGATCCTCTTCTTTATAGACTTTACTGTGGTTAGGATTCATTGAGTGCAGTTGCCATGGCCTCCCTGAACAAAAGAGCAGGTGACTTTCCACAGTTACAGAATAGTTCTAGAAATAGCTCACAGTTTTCTTGGTGGGTGTGGGGGGGAAATATTCTCCCTTTTAGTTCCTCTGACCACATTAGAACAGTCTTCAAGTGTAGTTCTTATCATCCAGAAGATCTATTATGGCACTCTGGTACTTTTAACTATTGTGTAATATTCCAATGACCAGACACTTCTAACTAAACTTTGATTAGACACACATATTAGCCAGTCCTTGTAATTATTAATCTTTGGGCTTGCAAACATTAAGTCTCATCCTTTATGTACCTTAAATAACTTACTTAGACCTTCATAACTTGCAAAAACTTTCTAGTCTTTTCCATTTTGGAAACACTAAACCACCTTTATCTTCATTTTTAAAAGTCCCTCTTTATTAAAACAATTTTTGTACGTAGCCCATCTAGTATTTTTTCTCATTTACTAGTTCCCTTTCATAGTACCATGAGACATAATAACATTAACAAGTAAATTTATCATCCTTGTGAGAATTTTCTCCCTGGAGCAGGGACTAAGGAATGCCTGGTCCCTCTTCATAAGGTCCCAATGACCAGAAAAAGTCCAATTTCACCTGATTGTTTACCCTTGGGAACCAATGAGTTTATTGAGCATGGAAAAGTTAGGTGCCCCAAAACAGCCACACTAGAAATTCTATTCCTAGTTTAATTAAACAAAAGAACTGCTTTCAATGTTAGCCTGAGTTACAGAGTGAGACCTTGTCTCAAAACAATAGTAATAAATAAATAAAGTAAAATTTTCTAAAGATTTTATTGCATATGGTATATTAGAATCTTTTTTTTTTTTTTTAAATCAAACATGACCACAGAGTTCAATCTCCTTGATTCTTCATGTTGACATAAAAACATAGCCCTCATCTCAAAAGGGATAAAAGATGGGAGCCAAATATGAGTGACCATCACCTGGGAACACAGATTTCAGTTTCCTCAAATTCCATGGTCTAAGACGGTAATAGTTTGGTGAAATGTTTCTAGTAACAAAGAAAGACTAAAATTAAGGTCTTTTCGTACTGGGAACAACAATTAAGCAAGTTAAAGCAAGTTGGGGACTAAGAGACTGGATCCCATCAGACTTCTGCTCTAGGTCTTGGATAGGATCTGATCTGATGGTATTGCTAATCTTCTAGTTGGTGGAAACAAAGGTTTTTATTAAATTAATATAATACAGAAGGCTTTTGTCTGTTAGTCACAAAGTAGGAGGGGAATGGCTATTTAGGAGCTATTGCTAGCTCTAGATCAATTGTAATTAACCTCTGGACCTACCTCAAACCAACCTCTCCTCAGTCATTGTTTGGAGTCAGTTAACCATTCTTGCAGAAGGTTCAGCTGAAGATAAGCTCCTTTCTGGGACGTGCATCTTTCTTTCTTTCTCATCCTTATGTTCTATCTTATGTTGTGATTTTCAATACCTGTGAAGCCGCACGTTGCTCTGATTTCCTAGCATTTCAGTTCCACATCTCTACTATTGCAATCCTCACAGTTGTTAGCATTCCTTCTAGGCCCTGCCTCACAGTTACCTATGACTCACTATAAAAGGGGCTGCTTGCCCCTCCTCACTCTCTTGCTCTCTTACCTTCTCTGTTCCTTCTCTCCCCATTCTCTTCCCCCCTCCATGTGTTCCTGGCTTCTCTCTCTCTCTCTCTCTCTCTCTCTCTCTCTCTCTCTGTCTGTGTGTGTGTATGTGTGTCTACTCCATCCTCAACTCCCCCTCTCATGCCTTAAATAAACTCTATTCCATACTATACCTGTCTATGGCTGGTACCTCACAGGGAAGGGATGCCTCAGCATGGCCTGCAGAGGCACCCCTTCCACCTCATCATGCCGTGACTCTACCAAGCATATACTGGCTCTTTCTTTCTTTCTTTCTTTCTTTCTTTCTTTCTTTCTTTCTTTTTTTCTTCCTTCCTTCCTTCCTTTCTTTTTCTTTTTTAAAAATAAAACACAAGAACAGTGGTAAACACTTTATTCTAGGTCTTTGTGTTATAGGGAGCTCACCAGATGACTGTTCATCAAATGTAGTCTCAGGCCAAGTGAAAGTCTATTCCAGCCAGCTGGGACCACACCCAAGTGTTGGGAGACCAAGGCATGCTCCTGAGTGTTTACAACAAAGGTTCTTAGGGGCACAGACATCCAGGCATCTCGCTCAGCAGCTATGATGGTGGGGGTGCTTTACAGAGGGAGCAATTTGAAGCAAGCAGTTTTAACAGAAGCCAAGCCAAGTGGTTAGTTGGAGGAGGTTTCACACAAACAAGCAGTTTCAGCAAAGGCTAAGACAGGTCAGCTAGGACATCCTGACCTTTGGTTGCTAGAACAGAGTTGGGTAATTTTCCATGGGATTCTCCACCAAGGAGAGCAGACTCTAATTAAACCTGAAAACGGCCTCAGCAAGAGCACAAGACGGAGGAACTGTTTTGGCCTGTCCCACTTGTGCACATGCTTGCCTCTTTATTAATCTATTTCTCTACTTCCTTTAATTCTTTGAGCTGTTCTCTCTTACCACAGAACACATGACTGGCCATGCAGGTCACAATGTGGATTAGAACTTGCAGAACCAGATATGTTTACTGCTACAAAAGCAGCCAACATACCTTGAACTCTTAATTGTGCTGGTTCCATGAAGGTTTGCTCAGTGCAGACCTGCTATTGCCCACACAATGAGAGACCCAACAGAGGCATTGTCTCTCAGTCTTTACAGAACACAGTTTCAAGCTACCACAGTGAAGAGGAATCCCCGGAAACACAGGCTTCCTATTCATAAAACGTGTTTACACACCTCTCCTGAAGAAAAAAGATTCTAAAGAGGCTTTCAGACTACTGAAACAATGAACTCCAAAGGATTGAAATTTCTCCAGGAATCCCATGTTGGGGGAAACAAAGACTAAAGCCCACATACTGGCAGAAGAGGGATTTGCTCCCAGGAAGAGATTTTACAGTTTGGACAAATTAACATATGCATATTTCATGGCTTCTGTTTAATCTTTTCTATGAAACACTGCAATGGAGAAAGCAGAGAGAAACTAGGCATCTTCCTTTCCCCAGGTTGACCAAACTGTAAATAAATTCATTTTCTCTTATACATTTGTTTCTTAATCTCTTTCAAGATACAAGGTTTGTGAATCTAAGGTGTGCTGCTCATGAGTCTTTACTGTGGAGATGAAATTAAGTTAGTAAATTCAAGAAAAAAGCTTAAAAAGTAGCAGCTTCCTGAAATATATACCATATATTTAAATGGAGTTACTCTATAACAATAGATGGACAATAGCCCATCTATATTCTATCTGCTAGCATAAGGCAAACCAACCAACCAACCAAAAAACAAACCTCAGAGCCAGAAATGGTTATCTCTTTTTGAGTTGTTGACAAAGTGGATTCCACAGACCATCAAATATTGTGGGTTATTTTTTTGAAATTATAATCTAATCACAAAATGTCTCCCTCTCCTTTCTGTCTTCGTACAATCGGCTTTGTTATCTTGACACATAAACCCATCACTGTTAAACTACAACCTTTCCTTTCTTTTTTATTTCCAAGATGACACATTACTATCTATATCACAATATAAAACATTTAACGAACTTTAAAAAGTTCTGCAGTCTTTACAAATTCAAACACTTTGAGATTCAGTTTTTTATTAAAAAAAATTCAAAGTCTCTTTAAAAACCTAGAATCTCTTTAAAACTTCAGTCTCTTAACTATGGGCTTCTGTAAAATCAAAAATAAATTAAATGCATCCTTACTTCAAGAGATAAGAAACAGGAAACAGTCAAAATTAAGGTAAAGCAAAACAAAACTCCCGAAGTGTAAATAACTTAATGTCTAATTACCTGGGACTCACTCATTGTTGCCTTACAAAGGATTCCTCTGGGCTTCTCCCAGGGACCTACCAACTGGGACCTAGCTATAGCTTGCATCATCATCTGCTGCCATTGCCTGCTAGGTGGCAGCTTATAAAAAGAACTGCTGGCTTCCCCAGCCCCCCTCCCTCCCCTCCTCTCCCTTCCCCTCCTCTTCTTCCTCCTCTCCTCCTCTCACCTCCCCATGTGTTCCCATGAGTTTCTGGCCAACTTCCCTTCTTTTCTTTCTTTCCTTCCTTCCTTCCTTCCTTCCTTCCTTCCTTCCTTCCTTCCTTCCTTCTCTATCTCCACTTTCTCTGTCCTCTTGGCTCTGTCTGACTCTACCCCTTCTCCAGGTCCTCACTGATAAGTTTTGTAACACAGTGGCATGATGCTGAGGGAGGGGGTGCCTTAGCAGGTCAATGCTGAGGCATCTCCCCTAAGGTACTAGACATACAACAGGTCTAGTATGAAATGAAGTGGATTTGGGGGGCATGAGAAGGGGGGTGAGAAGGGAGTGTGGGGGAAAAAGGGGGACAGAGAGAGACAGAGAAAGAAGAGAAGAGGCCATGGAGAAGAGAGAAGGGTTGGTAAGAGGACAGAGAGGGAGGGAGGGAGGGAGAAAGAGAGAGAGAGGGAGAGAGAGGGTAGGAGGGAAGGAAGGAAGGAGGGAGAGAGGGAGGGAGGGAGAGAGAGAAGAGGAAAGAGAGGAGAGGGGGGAGAGAGAAGGAAAGAGAGGGAAGGAGAGAGGGAGGGAGAGAGAGAGAGGAGAGGAGAAGAGAGAGAGAGGAAGAGAGAGGGAAGGAGGGAGGGAGGGAAGGAAGGAGGGAGGGAAGGAGAGAGGGAAGGAAGGAGGAAGAGAAAGAGAGAGAGAGGAGAGGAAAGAGGAGAGAGAGAGGAAGAGAGAAGGAAAGAAGGAGGGAAGGAGGGAGGGAGGGGAGAGAGAGAGAGAGAGAGAGAGAAAGAGAGAGAGAGAGAGAGAGAGAGAGAGAGAGAGCGCGAGAGAGAGAGCTCCTCCAGCGCAGAGGCCAGTCATTTTATAGCAAGCCAGGTTTGTACCTGGTTGTTGCTAGGTAACTGTTGGGTGGAGCCTAGAAGAAACTCTAACACTTATCCCCCTCCCTTCTCTCAAATAAACCTTTTATACCAGATCTATTGCATGATGTGATTTCTCAGGGGGACACCTTAGCACAGGCCCGCCAAGTTCCCTCTCACCTCCGCCACGGCTGCATTATATTTCATAATACTCAGATCTTGTAGGTTTCTCTAAGGGACTTAGGCCGCTTCTGTGCTCTGTCTTCTGCAGCACACAGGCTAATCTCCTGGGGTCAGGCTAGCTCCATATGCTGCTGCTCTACTTAAGGGTCATCTCAGGGCACTGGCATCTCGATCTGCTGGGTTCCCGCAGTCACATTTGCATCAGCTTTCTGTTGTCCATGCTTTCCTCCACTGCCTGCTTATACTTTTCTTTCTCCTTAATCTATACAGTTCATGTTTTTCCTTGCTCAGTGTGCTCCTTTTCATTGTAGACTTGCATAAGAGTGAACAAAAATAACCACACAACAGAGCCAATACTGGGCTGTCTTAAAATCTCCTCTGCTAATATCAAAACTCTTCAATTGAACCTCAGGCAGATATTTTTCAGGCAAGGGCAAAAGGCAGCCATACTGCTTGGGGAATATCACAAGAACATTCTCTAGGCCACTTACTAATATTCTTCTCTGAAAGCTCTCGAGCCTGGCTGTCATAATCCACATTCCTCTCCCACCATTGTCTTCCCTCTGGTATGGCACATTAACATCTGTTTAAATTGCTCAACTGCATTCCTAATCCCAACTTCCAAAGCCCTCATTCTGCCAACAAGCTGCATGGTCAGGTCTGTAACAGCAATAACTCACTCCCTGACATCAAACGATGCTTTAGTGTTCTATCACTGTGAAGAGTCACCATGCAAAGTCAACTCTCATAAAGTAAAGCATTTAATTGGGGGCTGGCTTACAGTTCTAGAGGTTTAGTCCATTATCATGTCAGGAAGCATGGTCGCACACAGGCAAATACGGTGCTGGAGAAGTAGTTGACAGTTCTACATTTGGATCCACAAGCATTAGGAGAAAGAGAGGGAGGGGTTGGGCTGTTGAAACCTCTTAGCCCATCCCCAGTGACACATCTTCAGTAAGGCCATGCCTACTCCAACAAGGATACGGCTCCAAATCTTTTTCAAGTAATGCTACTCCTTGATGATTAAGCATTCACCATTCCTTGATTGGTGAATTCATATATAAGCATTCATATATAGGATCTTATGGGGCCATTCCATCAATGTTGAAATGGCTACATTTGCACCTTAGATAACTGACACAAGAGCATTAGTTGATTGCTAATAGATAATATGCTTTCTTAATAAAAAATGTTGCAAGCCTGGAGTTTTAATATCTACTATGCATAGTGTATGTATAATGCAAAATTATTAAAATAAAACCAGTGTCATTCACACACACAAAAAAACTGATGCTGGATTTGGTGTCTTTATATTTATCGGTTCACTGGTTCAATATTTAGTTTGTAAAAGAAAATGTGATGATGTATTTCAGCATGAGTCCAGGTAGAGATGCAGCTTCATGGTGCACCTGTAGCAGCCTAAGGAATTGTTTGCAGAGACTGCCACTCAGGAAAGGCCAGATTTTTTACTTCCCCACAGAAACATATTTGAGGGTGAGCTAGTTTGAAACAGAAAAATTTGGTTTTCAGTTCTGACAAAGAAACATGAGAAATATCCCGTATTAAAATACTCTTTAGTAACCCTGGCTATTCACGACAGGAAAGGCTGTGCTTAGAGAATCAACAATGCACAGAAAAAAAAGGAAAATGCATACTTTTATAAACCTTTGAAGCACATAAAATGGGTCTTTGTGGTATTCTGCTGTACTCGTAGACTGGAGCATATATCATCAATCATCATCATCATCACCACCATCACCACCACCACCACCATCAGAGAAGCCTCATCCAACAACTGATGGGAGCAGATGCAGATACCCATTGGCAAACAATATGTGGAACTCTAGTAATCCTGCAAAAGAAGGCAAGGAAGGATTTTAGGAGCCAGAGGAGTCAAGGACACCACAAGTAAATGGCCCACACAATCAACTAACTAAGGCTCACAGAGAATGAATTGACAATCAGAGATCCTCTATGGGTCTGACCTAGGTCCTCTGTATGTATGCTATGGTTGTATAGCTCGATATTCTTGTGAGATCCCTAACAGTGGGAGTAGGACATGTCTCTGACTTTTTCAGAACCCCTTTTCTCCTATTGGGTTGTCTCTTCCAGTCTTAATATGAAGGGATGCGCCTAGTCTTATTATAACTGGATATGCTATGTTTGGCTAGTATCCCAGGGAGGTCTGTCCTTTTCTGAAGAGAAAGGAGGAAGAGTGGATCTGGGGAGGAAGGTGGGGACTGGGAAAAAGGACTGGGAGCAGAGGAAGGAAGGGAAACTGTCAGGGTGTAATACAGGAAAGAAAGAAGAATAAATTTATAAAGGGAAACCAATGGGTCTCTAGCTAAAGCTGGGGCCTTACCATGATGTCAAAGTGCCTTGGACTGCTAAGTGCTTAGTGAAGTTTTAGATAGAATACAAGGTGTCTTAGTTAGGGTTTTTATTACTGCAATGAAACACCATGACCGAAAAGCAAGCTGGGGAGAAAAGAATTTATTTGACTTTTATTTCCAGATCATAATCAATCATTGCAGGAAGTCAGGGCAGGAACTCAAGCAGGGTTGAAACCTGGAGGCAGGAGCTGGTGCAGAGGCCATGGAAGGGTGCCACTTACTGGCTTGCTTCCCATGGATTTATCCGCTGCTTCTTTATAGAACCCAGGACCACCAGGCCAGGCCCTCCCCCATTAATCACTAATTGACAATATGAAGCTGATCTTATGGAGGCATCGTTTGTTTCCACTGAGGCCTCTTCCCCTCTGATGACTCTAATGTGTGTAAAGTTGACACACAAAACCAGCCAGTACACGAGGTTTGCCCTGGGCCTGTTCATCAAGAAGCTGGCTCTCATAATGTCAGCAAAGAGTCCATCTCCTGCACCTTCAGTGGTAGAGAAGCTGTAGAGGAGTGTTGCTGAACCCTTCAAGCAGCAGGATCTGGGATCGTTCCATGCTTCTTTGGTTTACATAAAAATGAAACCAGTACATAAAACTGGGGTTAAAGGGAATCAAGGCCCAAAGGAAATAAGAACATTGGCCTCAGTTCTGATTACTTCCTGCATTCTGAATTGGGGAAATGTAGGGGCTAAGGCCACTTTCTCCTCCCACATCACCCTGTGCTCCCTGTTAGTTGGGTGAGGTACTGGCATCTGTAGTCACACATCAAACATGAGTCTGTGTGGCATGCTGGGTAGTGGTCTGGTTGAACTGACTTAACAGATGAATTAGAGTGGGGCCTATGGCTATAAGAATTGAAATGATTTTTAATGGGTTACCAATTGGTTTGAGCCGGAGTTCTGTAAGTAACCCTGAAAACATCTTTCTGATGCTTTCATCTTCTTCCTCTTCCACTTCCTCTTCCTTTACTTCTTCTCCTCTTCCTCCTCCTTCTCCTCCTTCTTTTTCTACAGCCTAAATTTGGGTACAGCCATTAAGAGTTAGGGTCCAGATGTCTGTGTTCAAATATAGGCCAGACTACAAATGGCCATGGCCTGGCTGTGGCCTGGCTGTTAAAGTGTGGGAACTTTGCTTTTATTTTTGATTATTTTGTCATTATTATTAACAAATCTTGATAACATTATTTTTAAAATAAGGAAATAAAATCCCTGAATAAACGACATGTTAAAGGGATCCATGCTTCATTATTAGATATGATTTAAAAGTTTTAATCACACCAGTTTCTTAGCTATAAGGATTTTATCTCAGCTGTATCCTACTTCTCAAAATGCTTAATTAAAATACCCATCATGAGGCCTCAACATGTGCCTCTGAATTATAATTTTAGTGTACTGTTTAGTTTTTGTCAAACTAGTTAGGTTTTTGGCATCAGTTTAGACACATCTGGGAAGAGTGAAACTCCATTGAGAAAATGCCTCCATCAGATTGGCCTACAGGTGAGATCATGAAGTTTTTCCTTCATTAATGATTGATGAATGTCCAGCCCACTGTGGGTAGTCTCCTGCCTGGAGCAGGTAGTCCTGACAGGTATAAGAAAGGTAGCTGATTAAGAACCTAGGAAGGAAGTCAGTAAGCAGCAGTCTTCCATGGCTCTGCTTCAGTTCCTGCCCCTAGATTCCTACCTTGATTTCCTGCCCAGACTTCCCCATTATGAGGTAAGCTGAAATAAACCCTTTACTCCTCAAGTGTCATTTTATCACAGCAATAGAAAGCAAACTAGAATAAATAGTTGTTTCCAGATATCATTCAGAGCTTTGGACAATTCTTTAAGATTACAAATTTTTTCTTTCTCATGAAAATGTCTGGTCTGTACAAGTTTCTACTGTTGCAAAGGTCTGCATGATTGAGTCTTCGCTGAGAGTGAAGTAGTTTGGTTCTTAGAACTACTGTCTAGGAGAACCTGGGGTTAGTGCCCAAGAATATAATAATTAAGTTCCATGGGAGAGCCTTGTCTTAGCTTGTTTTCTATTGTGATAAATACCAGGACCAAAATTAACGTGAGGATGAAAGAATTTATTTCAGTTTACAGCTTGTAGTCTGTCATGAAGAGCCATCAGGGCAGAATCCTGTAGGCAGGAACTGAGTTAGTAGTCACAACACGCTGCTTGCTGGCATGCTCCCCATGGCCTGCCCCAGCTGTTTTTATTTATACAACTCAGGCTCACCTGCTCAGGGGTGGCACTGCCAATGGGTTGGCATTGCCCACAATGGGCGGGTCCTCTCATGTCAAATATTAATCAAGAAAATGCCCTAAAGGCTTGCCAACAGGTAACTTGATAGAGGCATTTTCTCAAATGAAGTTCATCTTTCTAGATGACCCCTAGCTTGTTAAAGTTGACAACAAACCAACTAGGTCACAACTAGCTCTTATCCAAGGACTGAGATCCTATGACCTAATGTAAATAATGACATAAAATTACTTGGTCATCCCTAGGAACTTTCAGAATCACACAGTTCAAATAAGGTGTTATTGACTGTGGATAAGAAAGATAGGGGCATTTTTATTCTGTATTATAAGGGTTCATATGTACTTCATATTGTAAGAAGGAGTCTAAATATGCACACTATAAATAGCTCAGCACACACATACTCCATCTCTCTCACACACTGAGAGAAAGAAAGAGAGAGAGAGACAGAGAGAGAGAGAGAGAGCTAATAATGTATTGATTCTGAATTAACCTTTGATTTAGATGGACTCCTAATTAGGAATGAGAGACTTAAGACTTAGGAATGACAGTCTCAATGGCCTTTGGAATTTGAAAATTTTACAATACAGAGAAATTTTATGAAGGGATGGAGATAATGGAGTGATAAGGAGAGAAACACCAACTCCATGAGTCTCAGAGACACAACTGGATAGAAGAACACTACTTTGAGATGATTAACTGCCTTTGTTCAGATTCTGTATACTAATTAGATAAGGCCCAAGAAAGGCAGCTCTTTTGGGATGCTAACTGCCTATTTTCTTGGATTGATGACTTTCTGAGTAAATTACAGCTTAAAGATTTAGCCCCTACCTCTCCTTGTTGCATCTGTAGTGACAGGCACCAGAAACTACTATGTTCTGGTTATATCATAACTGGAAAACAGCATATCAGTGGTTTGTTAAGTATAAATCAACAGCGAAATGAGTAGAAGACTTTGGTAGAGCAGAAATCACTGCACAGCAGTTTTATCATGGATGCTATTAATCTCTATATACAGCCAACTTGGAAGAGTTGGTAACACTCTTGTAGTACTGGTAACACTCTAATAAAAGTAGGATAAGCAGCTTTATGGGATCCCCCATGGTGCACTCTGTGCATAGGATCTTGAGTAATGTTGACATTTGTAGAAAACAAAAGCCAGTGCTGGGAGCCTATGATGCAGCTTTCAGAAACTCGGGTGTTGTCCTGGTTGAGACTTTTTAATGAAGTAGCTACTCAGAGTTACTTACACTCTCTAATAACCGTGACTAGTCCCAAATCTATATGTGGATCAGGCTGGCCTTGAACTTAAAGTGATTTAAGGTGTGGGTTACCTTACCTGGCTCACTATTATATTTTTGTCTCCTGTCATTCTTCCAGCCTCTGCCTACCAAGAGCTGGTGACAGGCTGCTGACCGGGCAACGAACCTGTTGTCATTTGTGGATTAGGAATTCTCAGGTGGTTCATTTTAAAATCTCATTTGACTCTGAACAAATACATAGTAATTTTTAAACATTCTTTGGTAATCAAGATGTTGTAACTATCTCTACCTTGTAGCTTAACCCTTAACTGAATAAAATGAATTTGTTTTTAGATTGCTTTTGAAAAATAAATATCAGCATGGTGACTGACCTTTATCCCCAAGACCAGGGATGTAGAAACAGGTGGGATTGCTATGAGATCTAGGCCAGCCTGGTCTACATATCAAGTTCTAGGTCAACCAGGGCTATGTAGTGAAACCCTATTCCATAGGGTGTGGAGTAAACCCTCTCATGGAAAGACACAGCCTGAAAACCTACCATTTTCCATGATATTGGGTAATTTAGGGCAGGGCACAGCCTGATTGCAACAAGTAATATAACCCATGTATACCAAACAGCTCCCCAAGTCCTACAACTTAATGAGCCATGTCCCTTCCATTGATGGAATAAAATCTGACACATGGTCAAGTAGGCTTCTAAATGGCACATCTACCTACATTAACCTTTTCAGAAAAGAAATCTCATAGTTTCTCTCTGGGTTAGAAAAGCACACTCTATAATGATCTAGGAAAAGAAATCACAAAGTCGAATGAGGGAACCATCCATAGATACTGCTAAAGAAATGCACACACACAATGGAACCATTGCTTTGAAATAGAATGTCCAAATAGATTAGGTAAATATCCACTGCTCAAAAGCAGAGGAAGAAGTCATTTTCCCATGTGCCTTTCTCAATAGAGGGGTGGGGGAGGTACTACACTAATCCCAGGCTCCCAACTCTCATTATATATTACTGTCACCTGGGAGCACTGAAAGTTCGTAATGGCCATGAGAGCTTTGAAACTGACCAGGAGGCTCCAGCACTGTCAGAATTGAAAAAAAAAACCATGCTCTCTACCAATGCTTCCAAATGACCAGACAACAAGCCAGCAGTCACTATCTACCAGAAACCTGCTAGGAATACATATTGCCCATGAACTCACTGTACAAAACTTGCACAAAATTGGCCCACCAACATTTCATCATTAGTAAGAAAGGCGATCCCCCCCCCCAAGAGGTATTATTAGCACTAAATAAATATTGGCAGAGGAAGGGTGTCATTTTCTTCAGTGGTGTAGTCACAGCTGAACTGGCTTTGTTTCACTAAATAACGTTCCACTTGTTGTGGTTTGAATGAAAATGGCCCCCAAAAGGCCCCTAGGGAGTAGCACTATTAGGAGGTACGGCCTTGTTGGAGTAGGTGTGGCTTTGCTGGAGGAAGTGTGTCACTGGAGGATGGGCTTTGAAGTCTCAGATGCTCAAGCTGGGCCTAGTGTCTCAGTTTCTTTTCCTGCTGTCTGCAGATCTAGAACTCTCACTTACCTCTCCAGCGCCGTGTCTGCCTGTGTGCTGCCATGCTTCCCTCCATGATGACAATGGACTAAACCTATGAACTGTTAACCAGCCCTAATTAAATGTTTTCCTTTATAAGAGTTTCTATGGTCACGGTGTCTCTTCACAGCAATGGAAACCTAAGACACCACCCATGCACAGACCAACAAATCTTATTAAACTGCATGGGCCACATACCAACATGTGTTTGGAAGTAGGAGGAGGATTGATAAGAAGGGTTCTGGCCAAAGAGAGAGGAGGTTGATCAGTTGGAATGGACTGTAAAAACTTATGAAAACTCCTTCTACCAATGTAAAAAACAGTCAAGCATTTGTTTAAAAGCCCACGGTGTTAAAACACAATGCATATTCTCTGGAATTTAGGAATGTGCTTTAGCAGTCCCTCTGGGTGAGTCCAGTAGATATTGCATTGTAAACCATTGCCCTGTAAGTAAAAGGCAGTGTCTTTCCACCTGCAGTTTTAAACAACAGAAATCTGATCTGCCCAAATAATGGAAACATCATCTGCTTTTTGTCTGAAGACAGAAGCTACTATTGACACAGTACCCAGACCTCTGGCTTTAGTGAGCAGTGAGTACCATGGCGGGTGTAAATAGTGTGGTATAAAGACTAGATGGGAACAACTAAAATTCCCTGCCTCCAATTGCAGGGCTGTTCTCATGAGGTGCCTTGGTCACATATAGAACATAGATGGGGACTCTTACAAGCAGTTGGAGATGTGCTGCCTGGCACACATCACTCTTTCTTCTGATTAGGTTCAATTTATCAGAGATCCACTCTCCCTGTTCATCCCTGGGTGAATCTTTGCTTGTCCTGCATGGAAGCCTAGAAACCTGACTTGGATGGCTCTGCCATGAAGAAATGACACACACCGAAGAAATAACATCTACACATACAGAAAAGATGGGATGACGCGGCATGCTGCATCTGATGGAGGGTGCCTACTACACAACCCAGATACTCAGTGTCTTTATTATGTTCAGCATAGGAGGAGGGGCTAGGAAGTCTCAGGAGAAGGTCTCTGAAGGGAGAAGGCTATGAACAGCTGGGAAGAAGAACCTGCCATTAATGCTTTCTGCACTCATAGTCAGACCAGGGGAATGTTTTGCCATTACCATGGGTCTGAGACACTGAGGTCCTTAATATGGCTGTGCTCACGTCAATAATACACATCCACTCAGGACTTTATCAGCTCCTCACAAAGTCACTTGGATGTTCCTCTGGTTTCCATAGGTCCCACCAGATAGGCCTATCCCTCCTCTTCATTCTGTTTATTGTCATCTTCTGGGCAACACAAATACCATTTTGGATGACCATCCAATTTATTGTTCATGTACTTTCTGAACTTTTCCATTTCTGTTGACCTTCTCCTATGCTTAAGCTCACACACCTACCCACCTACCCACCCACCTATCTACCCACCCCCAAATCTTAAATTTACTAAATCTGAGCCATTGGCCATGGTCTGCAGCCACTAGCCACACTGGTCTCATTTCCTTTTATGTTTTTACTTGAAAATTCTTGTCTTAACTCTTTTTGATTTCACCTGCCCTCCTCATCTATCCACTCGACATTCTTCCTTTATTGTCCCATCAGTTCCCCTTGGGCAGTGGTATAGAATAGGCTGCACCTTCTTCAGTATTATTCTGTTCTCACTTTTGTTGATCAATTTTCTTCTATAACAATAGTCTATATTTCATCTCCCAACTGTATTTCATCATCTTGTTGGCTTCAGTACTGTGATGTACACACCTAGATCATCTCCTGGAAAGATGTCCTCAGCGTCGTCCTTTCTCCTGAGCTGCAAATCTATATCCAAAACAGGTTCTATCTGCTCAACATGCCACTTAGCTGTCATATAAATGTTTGAGATGAAACGAGTCCAAACAAGCAGTTCCTTGACAATGCAAGACAAATTAATCCTTTTCTATCCTGCATGTCTGCTCCTCCTCTGTTCTGTCTAAAGCGCATTACCTCCAGCTGAATTACTGATGCCTAAACTTCATGCTTGCCTCCCTGAATCCCCTCCTTGAAATCAAAAGATCATAATTTTTAGACACTGACTTTTATAACCAACAGGATTCTGTTGCAGTTAATTACCGGATTCCTTTTTCCTGTCCTTTTTACCATAGGTGAATCCACATACGTAACTGTGTTTTGCAAATGATTGCTTCGATAGGATTTATTACTTGTTTTTGTTTTTGGTTTTTTCCTTATTGACTAGGTTCTTTTATGCCTCTCTCAGAATTCTTGGCACAAATTTCTGCTTTGTTTGACAAACCAGTTTGTCTCTGCTTTTCTCAGTACAATCATATTTAAGAATATTTCTTTGTAGAGTCGTCTCTCCTTTGCTGGGTTCCTTGCCTCCTAGACCCCATGTCCTTTTTTTCTTTTGCTTGATGTTCTCATTTTGGCTCATTACCCAGTAGCTTCCAGAAAAGCACTGGAAATGTTTTGAGACTTCACATTCTAGAAATATCTTTATCTCCATTATTAAATATGAACCTGCCTGAAGATAGAATTCACGGCTAGAAATAATTTGTCAACTAAGTTTTTAGTTCATTAGTTCTTTTTAAAGAAAAGACACTTTATTATAAACTGACAATTTATTATATATTTATGGAATAAAAAATGGTGGTATGCTTTATAAATATCACCACAACTTGCAGGGAATAAAAGAAATCAAGGCCTTATTCCTCTGCAAAATGAATACATTGATCATCATAACCCCATTCTCTCAAGCCCTTAAATTGAGTAACCACCACTCTACATCTGTTTCTATGGATTCAATTGTTTTGGCTCCCGACATGAGACTGTTTAGTAACTGCCTATCTTGCCTAGTTTATTTCATTTAACACAGTGTACCCAATAATACCCATGTATTACAGATGGCAGAATTTCCTTATTTTTAAGGCTGAGTAGTATTCTATTATTTATATGTGCCACATTTCTTCTGTCTGTCAATCAATGATTGGACCTTCCATTCTATCACTTGGCTACTGTGAATAATGTTGAAATAAACATAATGTGCGGATTTCTTACTGGCAAACTGAGAACAGCAGGACACAGGATTCCTAGGCTACATGGTGATTCTATGTATTTTGTAGAAAACTGTGATACTGAATCCATGGTGGCCACTCTCTTTTACATTCTCTTTACAGTGTATGAGAGTTCATTCCTGTATGAACGAATTGGTTGGAGATTCTCATGCTTTTATCTTTCAGTGTGTTGAGTCTGCTGCTGTTCTGCTTTCAGATGCTATCTTACATGGAGACTCGTGGAGAACGTTGGTGGAGAATTTCCCACCGAATTTTGGAGTCAGTAGTGCTATAATGAAGAAGGGGCAGAACTCCTGAAAGAGCATCAGTATTGAGGAAACAGTCCTTGCCAGACACAGCAGGGCAGCCGCACATGCGCCTTCACAGCCATGATAACAGCACACAGCCAGACGAAAGCCCAGCATGGAGGGGAGAGTGGGTAAGAAATCTCAGGACTAGCGGAGGAGCTACGGGCGTTTGATAGCGGCTAGGTGAAGGGAAGTCCGATTTCTTGACTGATATGACCCCTAGTATATCAGGCCATATGCTAGGGCAAGCCCTAGGACTAGCTGCACAATGCAACCTGGAGCTCACAAGGAAAGAAAAAAAAAAATTCCAGAGTTGAGTGGGAAGGAATGGAGGGATGGAAGGGTGGAAAGGTCGCATAGGAAAATAGTTGAGGGAGGGGGAATGAATAATGTGTTTATAAAAATATAAAGAGATATATTTTATGGGGGTATAGGGAGGGAGGGAGGTGTGGGGGAAGGGTGTGCCTCAGCAGGCCCAAGCCCAGGCATCCCTTCCCCCTGAGGGACCAGCCACACGTGAAGGTATAGTATAGAATAGAGTTTATTCAGGGCACGGGGAGGGGAGTTAAGAGGGTAGTAGAGGCAGAGAAAGGCAGAGAGAGGGAGAGAGAAGAGCAGAAAGTAGAGAAGTGGAGAGGCCGGCCATGACCATGTGGAGAGAGGGGGCAGGAGCAAGAGATAAGGGAGAGAGGAGGGGCAAGCAGCCCCTTTTATAGTGGGCCAGGCCTACCTGGCTGTTGCCAGGCAACTGTGGGGCGGAGCATACCTGGCTATTGCCAGGTAACTGTGGGGTGGAGTTTAGACAGAATGCTAACAATGAATATGTTCAAAATATATTGTGTGAAATTCTCAAAGAATTAATAAAACATTGTTTAAAATGCCACGATGACATGCTGTATGAACACTCTTTACTTAATGCATTTCTTTGATATTCAGTCTGGGAACTCATGCCCTCCAGTCCTTAAAGGATTTCTTGTATCACTATTACAGCTTTTGAAATATAATTTATCTACCAGATTATTATTATTGTTATTATTATTATTGTTATTATTATTATTTTGGATTAAACATTTTATTTTCACTATCATCTCCTTTTCCTGTAACTTTTAGCTTTCTGTTACAATCAAACCTCTACCTTCCACACGAGAGATTATTCTAAAAGCTTGTTATTCTTCATATTCAGTAAGCCCTGGTCATGCTGCTGTTTGGAAATTAAAAAAAATTGACCAGGAAAATCTTTCCACTTAAATATGACCCGAGTAATTTCTCTTTTAGAAGCTGTCTAGCTACACACATGGGGAGCTGTAAGACACTAAAAGGGAGACCAGAAAGATAATTTCCTTATTTCACAAAGAAGTAAACTGACAGATGTATGTGCCCAAAAGGCAGTAGTCCAGGGGACAGCTGAGACTGTCCAGCAGCCCAAATCCCAGAATTAAATGTAAAGCCATCTACATAGAAATGGAAGACATGAACCTCCCAGTCAGATTAGATCAGCCCAATGGCTGATGGGCTCAACGGAAGCACAAGGTTCTGTTACCTCAAGCAGACCAATGGGAAATCAATAAGGACATCATGAGTATTGTTACTTGTGGGAAAACAATAACTACTCCAATCACTCATGCCTTGGGGATGGAGATTAAAATTCACATTCACTGAATTACCAGGCTGGTCCCCCTTGTGACCCTAGGAACTCAGGAGTTTTAACTAAGCATCCGTCCATATCCTAGAACAAAGTAGAAGGGCATGCCCAGGAGAAGACTGGTGTTTGGGTTTCACTCAGTGACTCCCTGCTAAGGACATAAATATGTGTATTTCTAGCCTTGCCTAGCACTTCCTTGGGTGTACAAATGGCCACACCTTCTGCCAGAAGCCTATAAAAGAACCATGGAAGAAGGAAGGGTTCATTCTTCTTTGCCTCCTTGCATCTTCATTCCTTGGCTGGCATTGGAGCCTATTTCTTCAGAATTCCCACACTTATAGAAGAGTGGGCTGAGAGACCCAGCCTTGTGGGACTGAGCAACTACTGGATTTTTGGACTTTCCACTTACAGCTAGCCTTTGTTGGATTACTTGGACTGCAGCCTATAAGTCATTCCAACAAATCTCTTGATATATTGATGATGATGATGATGTGTGTGTGTGTGTGTGTGTGTGCACATACATATGCATTCCATAAGCTCTGTGACTTTAGATGATGATTTCAATAAGGTGACTTATGTTATCAAAGCCCATATCACCTATTGTCTTTCCTTTTTATTTATTTAGTGGGATACCTTGTGAGGTTTTGTATTTGTTTTGGTAAAACAACACAAGATTAGTGTTTTCTCCCCAAGTACCTCCAGTTGCCTTTCGCACATGTCTCCAAAAAAAAAAAAAGGTTGTCTTCTTTTTTTCTTTTTCAAAGCCCATTCAGTGAAATAGCATTTCTTTTTCTATAATCAGGGACAAACTTGACAAGTCCAGTGATTTAAATTTTCTATTGCATGTATGTACTTATGGTGATTGGGCAGGACAGATACAGCATGGAACAGGCACATATGTCAGAGGGCAGATTGCTGCAGTTAGTTCTCCCCTACCATGTGAGCCCCAGGGTTGGAATTCAGGTTCTCAGTCTTGGTGGCATAGGCTTTTGTTCATTAATACATCTTGCCACATCAGTCGAGTGACTTTTAAATGAGAAATTACTCAATAGCTCTATAGCAGGAAAATTGGGCAAGAGACTATGTTTGGCATGTCTTACCTAATTTTCCCCTCCAATATCTCTCTCTCTCTCTCTCTCTCTCTCTCTCTCTCTCTCTCTCTCTCTCATGTGCACAAGAGGCCAATTGTAACGAACATGAGGTTAGTGTGCATGCAGGTCTCATGCAGCCCTAGTTAGCCTAGGATTGAAGGCATGTAATGTATAGTTTTCTGGCTACATATATGGTCCACATGCTTTATGGCCAGTAGCTGGAAGGACTCTATGACCATAATCTAATAAAGTTTTTGTATCAATCCAAATTTAACTTTTTTTGGAACAGTTACTGTGTCTGAAGTTACAAAACGCCATCCATCCACAAAGCATTGCACAAGGGCTGAGCTATAAGAAAGCTGAATAGGTGGTTCTTGTTCATACTGAAGTGACAGGAAGCAAATATAAGCATGCCCCTCTGTTTTCTTGGCATATGTGGCCATGGAGATCTTATATGCCCTGATTACTATCCCAGAGGCTGAGGATGCAAGACTTAACAAGACTTAACTCTTCATGTGTGTGAGTCCTCTTGGGTTGCTTGTGAAATAGAAAACCAAAACAACAGCAACTCCCCATTGCTATTTTATAGAAATTATGAGAGTCTAAGTAGGGCTGAGTGTGAGGTCCCAGATGGAGGACTTGGAGAAGGGACTGAAGGAGCTGAGGGAGTTTGCAGCCCCAGGGAAGGAGCAACAGTGGCAACTGGCCTGACCCCTTGATACTGCTGTAGACTGATCCACCAACTAAAGAATACACATGGAGGGACCCATGGTGCTGGCCACATATGTGGCAGAGGAGGGTCTTGTTAGACTTCAGGGGGAGCAGAGGCCCTTGGGCCTGAGGGTGTTAGATCCCCCAGTATAGGAGAATCGCAAGGATGGAAGACGAGAGTGGATGGGTTGGTGGGTGGGGGAATACCCCCATAGTGGCAGGGGGAGGGGGAAGGAAATGGGGAGATTCCAAAGGGGAGATCTGGAAAGGGGGAAACATTTAAAATGTAAATAAAGTATGAAAAATAAATAAAAAAAGAAAAGAAAAGAAAAAAAGAATGATGTGGTAAGGAGCAGGCAGGTGGTGCTGCTCTCACTTCAGGCTGGATTCTCTGCTGGGAAACTGACAGCATATCCCTCACACTGTGCTGTCTCTCACACTGTTCTCAAGTAGGTCTGAGAGGTGTCAGGAATTGTGTAAGACACACAGGCACTACATGTTTGGCTTTCAGAGGATCAGCAAGGTCATTTTGTTGTCTACATGAAAATGAAAATGACAATCTCAGGATTTTCTAATGTGGGCCAACTCTGCAGACAAAGATCTGGGAGCTGTCAAATTGCAGCTCAAGCTAAGCTCGGCCACTTATCACACTTGGCTGGCCCACCTGACTGACTCCTCACAGTCCTCTCCCACAAGCCTGCCACACATCTAAAAAGGTGACATTTAGCAGTTTGTTTATAAACTGCCAAAATAACATTTATTATGAGGTGGGAAAAAAAAAAAAGGAAAGAAAAGGTTTTCCAGAATTCTGAATCATGCCTTCCCAATGCAGAAGTACCTCAATGACATCTTTATTTGTGTGACTGCTTCTTTTCCCAAGTTGTGGGCAACTTGTAGGCAAGATTCACACTTTAAGTTCATCTTTTAAGACAGCATTACCTTTTTCTTTCCCAATTAAAAGAGAAATACGTGCCTAGTGTAGAAAATAGAGCATATGAAAAAGATCATTTTTCATCTCGATTTTGTGTTACTGAAGTCACCGAACATAGAAAAAAAAATCAGCTGGTAATAACCTGGATGCTTTTTTTCCTTTACAGCTATCATGGTGCCAGAAGATGATATACAGTTGGGGGAGGGGTGGTTTAAATGGAGAGAGGAGAGGGAGGTAAATGCAGCAAATGATACTAAGTGTGCTGGGAAGCCTGCTCCCTACCACACACCATTCTTAAGGACAACAAGTCACCTGTTGAAGCAGGAATTTACTAAAACAACTAACCTGAAGAGAAAAAATTACATCATAATGACAGTGCGTCATGAGAAGCCTGTGTTGTAAGGCAAAGAGACTTATTATTTGAATCCATGCTCACAGGTTTGGAACCTATGGGGGAATGGCTCCATGAATTCATATATTTAAATGCTTAGGAAGTGGAACTATTTGAAAGGATTAAGAGTGCCCTTGTCACTGGAGGTGGGCTTAGGGTTTCAAAGATCCAAGCCAGGTCCAGTGTCTCTCTCTTCCTGCTGCCCTTGAATCTAGCTGCAGAACCTTCAGCTCCTTCTCTAGCATCAAGTCTGCCTGCACTCCACTACAATAATAAGAGACTAAACATCTAAACATCTGAAACTGTAAGCAAGCCCCAATTAAATGCTTTTCTTTATAAGAGTTGTTATAGGTATGATATCTCTTCATGATACCTTTAGTCAATAGAAAATTGACTAAACACTACAAATGTCTGGGAAAAATCATATTATTATTATTTACTTACCTAAAATTATATATTATACATGTAAGTTTGTACACACACACACACACACACACACACACACACACACAGAGTTATCCTACTTCAGCTGACAACGCTCTTTCAAAGACCAATAAACTAACAAAACCCTTTATACCAGGCATGAGAAAATCCCTTTCACATTTTTGATCAGAGGAGTCCAAGAGACTCCCAAAACAATCTAGGATATTGTGTTGTCTTTGTTGTCCTCTAGAACTTAAATGTAAGTCCCTATTTCAGAAGGCACAGTGCACTTTGGACACAAGACTTGGAAGACCTAAGTTGGATCTCACTTGAATGCGTCTTCCATGAGGACGAGCTTTGGAAGGTCTACGCAGACTTGCAAGGAAGAAATGTAGCCAGTAGTTCCACACAGCTGTACTACTAAGAGATACAGTGGTGACAAGCATGGCAAGATATCCCCAAAGATAAAACAGTGGCACACATACCTTGACAGTAACCAACAATTTTATAATTAGAGTTAAAGCCTGCTCGACAGGAGGGAAACCATGCCTGGCACTGGAAACTTACTCAACTGTCCAGCTCTTGTGAGGTCATGCATCTTAGAGGAGAATATACTACTGTCAATTTACTAAAATAACTAAAGTCCTCATTGCATTCCAAATATTTATTCATTTAACCACATATATAGATCTTACCTTTAATTGAAATAGCTTCTCTTTGAAACAATAGCAAGCATTAGAGAAAATGATAACCCACCAAATGCAGAGAAAAAGTGACTGAGGGGTGTCCAGCTCCAACTGACAGACCTACAATACATGCCTACCTAAGGCTCAGGAAACATCCTCAAAGAGGGAACCGAAATATTGTAAGATCCAGAGGATCAGGAAATCTGCTGTTAGGTTATGTCTCCCAGAAATGGCAGAGAAACTTCACCCATGATACCTTAATAATATGGCTACCTAAATAAGACATGGAAGAGAGAAATTACACAGGGAGCCACCCATAGACAAAGAACTACAGATAACTAAGGAATACTAAGAGCAAGAGAAATAGTCTTAGACCCAAGGGAATGGCAAAGCCTTCTTCCCATCAGCTTAGGGATATGATAAAGCCTTTCCACAGTCCCTCTGTGAATGTTGACAGTGTATTCAGAAAATGTTAACTGAAGCTTCATCCTCCCCCATCACTGCAGCCTGAGACTACTCCCCCATAGAGAAATCCTACCAAGATTAGCTAAACCTGCTTCTTTGTTCAGCTGTATATGATAAACCCATCTCAACTTGTTGTATAAAGGTGCTGAGTTTTCAGGTTGTGGCTGGTGGCTCTCCATCAGAGCTCATCATCCACTCAACCCGTAATTTCTGTATGTTTGCCTGTCATTTCTTTATTACTTGACATCTCCTGGCTTGCAAGGTCTCATCAATGAAGCTCCACCCACAGTGAGGAGCTATTGGTAGTCAAAGGCTGCTGGGGTAGGAAGAATGTGTTTTCTTTTAGTAAGTTGTCCACGCTCCAGTGGATGGTCCAGCATCCGTGTGCATTTGGGCAGTACTAAATAAGCTCAATGCGTTGCTTTTTTAAAAAGCATATAAAGCTGGGATTGTGTGGTGGTAGGGGTTGAAGAGTTCAGAGAGAATGAAGTGGGGCTAGATATAGTCAAAAGATACTGTACATGTCTAGGAAATTCTCCAAGAACATATAAAATATATTTAAAATAATGAAAGAAAAAGTGACAGAAACCAGGTAACTATGATAGCAATTTCCTCATTAAAATGTATATAATATACCTCTGGCCTAGTAGGGATCATGAGTTATTAGATACTAAATTTTCAGAGTTGTTCAATGTGACTCAGGCTCAAATGTTCCGTGTAGCTATTGTTGCCACTCTTACCTTTAGCCCCAGAAATGTTATGGAAGGTGTAAATTGAATTTACTACATGTGATAATTAGTGTTAACACTTGATGAGGAAGATCTAGAATCATCTTGGAGAAAGACATCTAGGAATGCCTGTAGGGTATTTTCTTGAGGTGAAAAGACAAGTCCACTATGGGAGGCACCACTCCCAAGCCAGGAGATCCTAAACCGTGTAAGAGTAGAAAGAGTGTGTTGAATACTAAGCATGCACCCATTTATTGCTCTTGTCACACAGCAGGTGTAATGTGATCTATTTCTTCAAGCTCCTGATAAGTGTATTTCTTACTATGACAGACTCTAACCTTGGACTGGGAGCTAAAATAAACACTTGTCCCCTTAAGGTTCTTTTTTTTTTTGTCATAGTATTTTAGTACAGCAACAAGAAACTATGAAACAAAGACACTACATAATAAGGAACTAAGATTAGTTGGCCTGGAGAAGAATAGCCTTGGGGACAAATTAAAAATTAATATGGTGAAACTAAGTCCAGTATAAATAGTTTTATATATATATATATATATATATATATATGATAAAAATTAGAAAGTAATAATGAATCCCCTGGAGTCCTAGCCATATTGATATTTTGTTACATTTTAGCTGAGCACATTTTATAAACATGGTCTTTTGTTGTTTATTCTTCATCATTTTTCTATCTATTAGGAGTGATGGTCATCATTGGTGAAACAAAAAAACATGTAACATTAAGAAAGAAAAAATGAAGGAGGATAGAAAATGCTTTGATCAGAGTTTCATGTGTGTGGGCTTTCATTTCAGCAATAAAATATGTCTGAGTGCCTTAGATTACAAAGAAAATATTCGTTCCTATCTTAAATTAGAGTACAAAGTAACAGGTTTTCTTTGGCAATGTGACCTTATTGCTGAAACGAATGTGAGGAGAGAAAGCTGCTCCTGATCTGGAAGCTTTGCCCGTTCTTGCTAGGTTTCATAGCACTAGAAGGGGCTATGCACTCTACTGGAACAGAAAAGTTGTCATCACTGTACCCAGCTGTGAACTCTTGAGAGCTACAGTGATGACCAGCTTGATATGATATGGCAGCTGACGAAGAGTGGCACGAAACTCATGGCAGTGACCAACTTACGTCTGATTAGATGTAAGGCCTACTCCACAGGTTGAAATGCATGCCTGACACCAAACACTGACCTGACACTATGGATTAGTGTGGATATCATGCTAACCTGTCAACTGTGTACCATACAGGAAGCACAGCTAAGTAAGACTGGCAATAACAATAGTCCTTCTTAATCTTCTGGAAAACAGTCTCTCATGTTTCATCATTTATTTTATAGGGTTTTTTTTTTTGAACAGTCTCAATGACTAAGAATAGCAGTAAGCCATGATCCTTGGTCCTTTACAAGGGAATGAAAGCCACCTCCTTTTCAACAAAAAGGAGGCAAGTTTTTGGCAGTATACCTTGGTGTGATGTGGTGGCTTGACTGAAAATGACCTCTATAGGGTCATGGGGAGTTGCATATTAGAATGTATGGCTTTGTTAGAGTAGGTGTGGCCTTGTTGGAGAAAGTGTGTCATTGGGGTGGGTTTCGAAGTTTTGAATGCTCAATCCAGGCTGAGTATTACTCTTTCTTCTTGCTGCATGCTGATCTGGATGTAGAACTCTCAGCTCAGCACCATGTCTGCCCATGTGACCTCATGCTTCCCACCATGACAATAATGGAACAAACCTCTGAACCTGTAAGCCAGCCCCAATGAAATGTTTTCCTTTTTAGGACTCATCATGGTCATGGCTCTTCATAGCAATAGAAACCTAACTAAAACAGGTATGGAGTAGTATCTGAGTGAGCTTTAATGTGAGAGGAGCTTGTTTTATTTAAGTTGCTTTTTTTTAATGAGTGTAAGATATAAAAGTGTATAGAATTTATACTATCATATATGAAATATACAGAATTGAATTCATTATGACGTTTTTATACATATAATGTATTTTGGTTATGTTCACTACCCTCCTTTACCCTATTATCCTCCTTCCTCTCTCTTCCCAAACAGTCCTCCTACTTTCATATCCAATAAATTTTATTAGTGTTGTTTACAAGATCCGAGGCACATCACTAGTGGCTATATCACTGAAGAGATGTCTCTCCTTTACCCAGAAATTGTTAGCTTCCTATAGATCCTCAGGGAGAGATGAAACCATATACACATACTATAACAAGCTGCTGATGGACTCCATTTTTGTGCATGCTTTGAACACATAACCACAGCTGCTGTGAGTTTAACAGTTTATTCTTCTGATCTTAACAAATTATAAATCTCTGCAGTAACCAATGCCCAATACAAAAAGAAGCTTTTCTGATCAAATCCAAGAGTCGCACAATTTATGGACATAAACATAACCATTTAGAGAGCATTTTTTTTTCAGGAGTGTCCATTTGGAGAAAAACAAAGCCAAACAAACAGCAGTCTGTCCTAGAGTCTATAAGTTCTCAAGCCATGAACTTTTGACCGGATTTAGTGTACCAGATATGAATCCCTTCATATGGAGTAGGCCTCAAGTCCGAGTACAATCAGTTGGTTACTCTGATAACAGTTGTCAGCCATCAGCAGTGGCAATTGTCTGCATTATTTGGGGGTTTTGGGAACCTCACCAACCAAGTAACTCCTAAGGAGGTAGCCCAAATTTAAGTTGCCTTCCTTTGATGGTAGACAATACTGATATCCTATTGACATTTATTAAAAAAATAATGTTCTTTATTTTTCACATTTGAGTCTTTAAATGTAAGTTAATTTAGAGAAAAATTGAATAAATAGGATACAATAGATAAATATGGCAAAAACTATAAAGACCATGGAAAACTTTGGAATTTAGAAGTATCCCTAAGCTATTTCTTCATAGATTTAAAAAAAATAAATAAATAAATAAAACAAATCAGTAATTTAAATGAAAGCATCTTCTGCTCTGTTCCCATAGTTATAGACTGATCAACTGGATTAGAATCATAAAGATCCTAATAGTGATGAAATATAGTGCTTGTCTTAGTCAGGGTTTCTATTCCTGCACAAACATCATGACCAAGAAGCAAGTTGGGGAGGAAAGGGTTTATTCAGCTTACACTTCCACATCGCTGTTCATCACCAGAAGAAGTCAGGACTGAAACTCAAGCAGGTCAGGGATCAGGAGCTGATGCAGAGGCCATGGAGGGATGTAATTTACTGGCTTGCTTGCTTCCCCTGGCTTGCTCAGCCTGCTCTCTTATAGAATCCAAGACTACCAGCCCACAGATGGGACCACTCACAAGGGGCCCTCCCCCCTTGAGCACTAATTGAGAAAATGCCTTACAGCTGGATCTCATGGAGGCATTTTCTCAACTGAAACTCCTTTCTCTGTGATAACTTAAGCTTGTGTCAAGTTGACACACAAAACTAGTCAAGTACAGTGCTCTACAAATGTTCTTTAAGGAAGTCTGTGTTAGCACTTTAAGCAGTTTCTAGGGCTAGTCCAAAGTATACCCCATGTCCAAATTACTTTTAGGAACTTTAGGCAACCCTTTGTGTGGGATCAGAAAGCCGTGTGACTTATGGGAGCCAGTCCGGAGCAAGAGCGAGGTTTACACTGTCCAAACCCCCAAATCTTGTTCTAAGACTCCAGGAGTAGGACTATCTCCTTGCTCCGGGTCTGCGTGTCCCAGAACTCGTAGACCAGAAGACCCCCACCTCGGCTCCCCTTGAGGTAGTCACATAGCCTGGTCGTCAAATTACAGGTATAACCTCCTGTCCTTATAAGCACATGTCCAGCAAGCTCCTGGAATTCTTCTTCATGCAAATGAGTCATTTCCAGCACCTGGGTCCTAGCCAATAATGTACACTTACCCCCATATCCCTACCTACTCCCCAAGGTTTATATAGCCCTTGTTATCCCCAATAAAGGAGAGCTGTCCCACTGAAAACCATCTCTTGAGAAGGCCATTTCTCTCGGCACTCATGCCTGCTGAGATCCTGTGCAACCCACCGGCCCGCAAAAGCTTTGTTTTTTCTAGTCTGGCCCAGTGTGCAATGGTGCCCGAAGCAGAACCGGTCAGCACTTTAAAGAGCATTGTGAATACAGCTTGGCGTGAAAGCCGGAGTGCCTCCATTTCAGAAACCACAGCTTCTCTTGTATTTGTATTCACTCTCAGTCCAGTCAAGAAGGATGCAAAGATTTGTACCACCGGCCATTATCAAAGAGGACAAAAGCATTATTGAGGTGGAAATGATACATTTTGAAAACCTCATTTTTTACATGGTAGGCTCACATTTAAAGTGTAAGGACACTGGCAGGTTAATCATACTGAGTGGATGATCACCTATCCAGGAGTCTATGGACAGGACAAACAACCTGATGGAATATTTTATTAAAAAAAAAAAAAAAAAAAAAAGAGGATGTGAAGTTGGGGCGATAGGTCTGGGAGCTGTATGGGGATTAGAGTAGGTAATGAGTCAAGTACAGTGCATGAAATTCTCAAACATCCATAAAATATTTTAAAAGTATAGGTGTAATTATAAATGCAAGAATATATGAATGTAACATGGTGGTATCACCAATATGTGCTTTGAAATAAAATGGGCAGTGAAGCTTGCAATCTTCTAAAACTACTTTAAAAACCAATGTCCATTTTATAGTTATATTATTGTTGATGGCGAAATTATGAAGGTCATGGAAAACTTCAAACGTTCAGATGACCATGTGCTCCAAATTAGCTGTGTTTGACGTCACTGTGTCAACAGACTGCTTCAATTCCTTCATGCAGTAATTGTCTAATTTAGTTGACAGTTCATTATGTGTTTATATATAGGGTCAGCATTTATTTATATAGCAGGCTTTATGCTTCTTGTGGCATTTATAAAATCAGATTCTTCATTCTTCAATAGAAAGAACAAATTGACTGTAGCCCAAGACTCGGTGGATTACATCCTGACTTCCCTGTTTTCTCCACATGAAATGGCTCGAGTCTTCCTTTTGTGTCAGAAGATGTTGAGTATAATTAACAAAGAAAATTCTGAGTTTCTATGTGTGAATATGAGACACCAACAAAAGCTTGCTGCATGAAAAAACAAACAAACAAAACTAAAACAAAACAAAAAACTCAGAATGAAATGGAAGGCCTCTCTGTCACTCTGAGAGGTGCTCGTTCACTAAGTGCCTTCCTGTTACTGGACCAGGAAGGACTCATCTCTCAAGGGTGAATGAGATTCTTTTGTTTAGAGTTTTCTTCTTCTTCTTCTTCTTCTTCTTCTTCTTCTTCTTCTTCTTCTTCTTCTTCTTCTTCT
>JADRCH010000838.1:49859-130860 GCA_019843965.1 Rhynchomys soricoides | reverse complement strand
CTTCTCCTTCTCCTTCTCCTCCTCCTCCTCCTTCTTTTTGTTTTTTTCAAGACAGGGTTTCTCTGTGTAGCCCTGGCTGTCCTGGAACTCACTCTGTAGACCAAGCTGGCCTCGAACTCAGAAATCCACCTGTCTCTGCCTCCCAAGTGCTGGGATTAAAGGCGTGCGCCACCACTGCCCAGTTTAGCGTTCACTTCTTATTCAACAAATATTTATCTCAAGTACTTATATATGGGCCCTGAGATAACAAATACAAACATGGATTTTTTGCCTGGAGTATTGTGTCTGTCCGAAAGGAAAGGATGGCATCTCTGTTGGGGAAATAAGGTAGGCATCCAGGTCAAGAAGGAACAAGCTTTCCCTAAGCAAGTGTGCTTCCTTTAAAAGAGAAATCGTACTGGAGCTGTAATAAGGGAAGGAAGAAACTTCAACTGGAATATGTATCTTTCAGACGGTGTCTGAGTCGTTTTCTTCTGGGGGCTTTCTTGTACCAGGATTTCCACCAGTTCACTGGCAAGTCTCTGAATAACATTTGGTCTCTTCTCTTTAGTCTCCGGCCTGCGGCCCCACCTTCCACCATCCCCCAGCCCATCCTTTGCTCAGCTTCACTAATGTATAACTTAGATTATTGAAGATTGGATTCCTTAACATAACCATACCTTTTATATTTGGCCTTGCACTATGATATGATATATATCATACATATGATATATATCATGTCAGATATTGAAACAACCATCATATAAAATGACTTTAGAGAATTAACATTAGACCTACTCCAGAGGTACTAAAAGGATGGATTGTATGACCTCATTTCAAACTCATAGCAAGGCTCCTAGCCTGACATCATTTGAAGTACAAAAACTCATAAACAGAATACTTCCTTTTGGAGAACATCTGTACATTGGTACTTCCTAGCTAACGAAGTTACCATGTGCATATGTATGTTCATGGGTGTGTATGTGTGTATGCATGCATATGTATGTATGTATGTATCTGTATGTATGTATGTATCTGTATATGAGTGTCTAAGTGTGTGTGTATGTTTCTCTGTGTGTATATGTATGTGTATCTGTGCACATCTAATGGATATCTGTGTGCATGTATCTGTGCAACTGTGTGCGGATTTGTGTGTGTCTGTGTACATGTGTTTGTCTGTATATGTATCTATATGTGTGTATATGCATGTATTTGTGTGCATGTATTTGTTGGTGTGTGTCTAAGTATGAATGTACATCTATGTGTGTGCATGTCTTTGTATGTATATATGTTCTGCATGTCTGTCTGTCTGTGTGTCTCTGTATATGTGTGTCTATGCATGTCTGTGCATTTATCTCTGTTGTTCTAATCTTCCTTGTTGACCAGTTTTTGTGTAAATGCATGGCTTAGAACTTTTTTTATATTCCTCAAAGATAATACCCTTGAGAGTTAGTACAGAAAGTGCGATTTGTAGGCACTTAACAGTGAGTTTTGGCTGCGCTTTCTTTAGTTTCTAATACTAATGATCTTGTGTTTATGTTCAGAGGGGGGAAGAGGACAAAGTCATGTAGAACAAATGTCCTGATCAAGCTCCTCCTTCTCTTTCAACATGAAGGATTAGACCCACAACATCATGGATCCACCCTCTGCATTTAAAAAGCTCTCTCCTGATTGATATTTTATGCTCACAGTGACCACAAGGGACACATTTTGTCTGCATTCATGTAAGCTGCTTTCATTTAAAAGCTTTGATGTTGTAGCCCTAAAGGACAATTCATTTACTTACTTGCCTCTGGTCAAAACTGTAACAATTCCTGGGCACTTTAAAGGAATATTGATCAGCCAGCCAGGTGCTGTCTGCAGAAAGGCAGAGGAAACCACCCTGTGCCTTTGTAGTCTTTCCTTTAGAACTGAAAGAGTTTCGCTTATGCCTGCCTGTGCTGCTTTCCAAGTCTTTGTTTCCCCTCTGTCTTACCCTCCTTTCATCTTGTAAAGATGGGTGCCATTGAGTCATTGTCAAAATAAGGAAATACTGGATTCCATGGCAGAGAGAGAGGGTCAGGTCTTTTTCTTTTTGAGACAATGGTCAGAGCCAATCCTAAGGATTCCAGTCAAAGTAATAGGAGGCTGGGAAGGTCAAGCAGCTCCTTGTTTTGATGGAGGGAGAGCCAGAAGATTGAATGCTGATGAGGTCTGCTCTTTTAGGCTAGAAGAAGCCACTGTCTTTTTACTTCCATCTTTCAACTCCTAGGCTGTGACACCATGTATAGAGTTCCCTAAGAAACATTTCTGCAGTACTGTCAAAACGGAATCTGCAAGGAACAGTCTCTCTCTCTCTCTCTCTCTCTCTCTCTCTGTCTCTCTCTCTGTGTGTGTGTGTGTGTGTGTGTGTGTGTGTGTGTGTGTGTGTGTGTTGGAAATTGAACCTGGGGCCTTGTGCATATTAGTAGATAAGAAGTCTACCACTGAGCTATAGTTCCAATACAATGTATATTCACGACTCAAAAGTAAAGCAATCGCATCTCAGCTACTTAGGAGGCCAAGACAGGAGGATCAAAAGTTCAAAGCCTTCCTGAGTTACAGGGTGATTCAAGAACAGCTTGAGTAATTTAGGGAAATCCTGACTCTAAGAACCAAAGAAATGGATGAGTATATAGCCCATGTGATAGTGTCTTAGTTTTCTATTGCTGTGGCAGAACAAAATAACCAAAGGAACGTATAAAAGAAAACATTTAATTGGACTTATACTTTCAGAGGGTTATAGTCTGTGACAAAGGAGCAGAAACCTGGCAGCAGGAACAACTGAGAGCTCACATCTGAAGCAAGCAGGAGGCAGTGAGAGCATACTGGGAATGCCCCAAGACTTTTGAAACCCCAAAGCTCAGCCCTAGTGACATACCTGCATCAATAAGACTGTACCTTCTAGTTCTTCCCAAACAGTTCCACCAACTACCAAAGGAGGCCATGGGTGGTTTGAATGAAAAACCTTCCTCGTAGGCTGATGTATTTGAACACTTGGTCCCCATTGGGTGGCACTGCTTCAGTGGTTTGTGAAATGTTCAGAATGTGGAGTCCTGTAGGAGAAAGTTTTTCGCTGGTGGCAGGTCTCAGATACAAGCAGAAAGCAGTTGGTTCCCTTAAATCAGTCATGACATGATTGTACTAGTGTCCCATCTTGCCTGGTAGGGATGTTGGGTACATATGTTGATGGTTTCTCTCTCTCGGCAGCCTGCATAGCACCTACTGGCACTACGAATGCTATAGAGCAAGTTTGAAATCAATCAATGCTAGCTGGATCTCTCTGGTCCTGTAATCAAAATTGTGTCACCAGCAATAAGGTCTCACCACCCTAACTCACAGGGACAGTCAAGTACAATGATGATAGCCTGCTTTGTTTGGGGGAGGGGGAGCTTCTGAGGAAATATCACATGCCTGGCACTGGGAGTTTTATTCAGTAACCTATGGCTTCTGGGAGCAGCATTCTTCATCAATTACACCTGCATTCAAAGGCCTTTGTTGTTTCTGTTAATTACACACTTAAACTCGCTCACAGAGCAGTGCATTTCTAAATGGACTTTCACGTACCCTCAATTTTGGTTAGCCCGTTCCTAATCTTCTCCCCCAACACTTCTTCCCTCATACTCATTTATACATCTCCATTTTCAGTATCTTCCGCCAACTCACTTTCATATCACATGTGTCTACTACATATTCCTTACCACCTCTCTCTCCTACTGTGTAGGACAGTTGTTCTCAATGTTGGGTTGCGATCCCTTTGGTAAACCTCTGTCTCCAAAAATATTTACATTATGATTCATAACAGTATCTGAATTGTAGTTATAAGTATCAAGAAAAATGATTTTATAGGAGTCACCACAGCATGAGGAACTGTATTAAAGGGTTGCAGCACCAGAAAGGTTGAGAAGCACTGTTCTAGGCCCCTTCTGGTTTCTACATGCACTCCAAATTAAATACACAAATCTAAATATTCAAAGCTAGGATAAGCATGTAAGAGAACAGACGCCTGGGCCTGCATTATCCCACTCTCTATGTTTTTCTGTTCCATCCACTTTCCTACAAATTTTATTTTTCTTTATAGCTAAATAAAATCCATCACACACACGCCCCGTATTTTCATGATCTACTCCTCAGCTTATGGACTCCTAGGCTGATTTCATTTCCTAGCTATTGTGACTAGAACAACAATGGACATGGATGTGAGAGTATCTCTGTCATAGGACACAGAGGTCTTGGGGTACATGGCCAGGAGCGGCACCGCTGGACCATATGGAAGTTCTATTTGTAGATATTTGAGAAACTTCTACACTGGCATTCACAGTGGCTGCATCAGTTTACAGTCCCACTTATAGTAGATAAGCTTTCCTTTTTATCAACAGCTTTATTAGTGTCTGTTGTCATTTGTTTTCTTGATGATATCCACTCTGACTGGGGTGAGACAGAATATTAAACTAGTTCTAATTTTCATTTCCATGATGGCTAGTGATGCTGAATACATTAAAATCAGAAATTGGGCATCTTTTCAGTTATAGAACCCATTTTTATTGGGTTTCCTGCTTTGTTAATGTTTTGTTTGTGATTTATGTATTCTAGATCCTAAATCTCTGTCAGAAGTAGAATTGGCAAAGATTTTTTTTCTCATGCCTAAGGCTATCTCTTCACTTAGAAGCATGTTAATGCCACAAAGTTTCACTTAAAAAAATTATTGACCTTATATCTTGAGAAATCAGAGTCCTATTTAAAAAGCCATTGCTTATGTGTATATCTTAAAGTATGCTTCCTACTGTCGCTTCTATAAGTTTAGAGTTCTGGGTCTTATGTTGAGGTCCTTGATGTATCTGGACTTGAGGATTTTTTGCAGAGTGAGAGACAGGCTCTTGCTTGTTATTCTACATGTGTAAATTCCATTTGTTGAGCATGCTGTCTCTTCTCCAGTTTATGTTTGGCATCTTTGTCAAAACTCAGGTGACTCTATTTGTGTAACCTTGTATCTGACTCCTCTTTTATTCTGTTGATCAGATTTTATACCAAATGCATACCCTTTTATTCTTTCTTATATTAGTAAAACCGCTTTGTTACCACTTAGTAACAAATATATATACTTATATAGTACTGGCTAGAGGTTTATTGTATACACCTTTTAATATACACTATTTTCTATATAATTTATGATGTTGTTATATATGTTCCTTCTTTTCTGAATTTCTTTGGTACTTTTCTCATAAATGATGCTGAATTTTTGTCCAAAGCCTTTATGGATCTATTGAGGTAACCATGTAATTTCTGTCTTTGAAACCATTTATGTAATTTGTATATTTATTGATGCATACATATTGAACCAAGCCTGAATCTCCAAAATAAAGCTAATTTGATCATGGAGAATTGTTTTTCTATGTAATCTCAAATTATTTGCATGTATTTTGAAGAGAAATTTGCATCTATGTTAATCAGGGAGATTCATCTATAATTTCCTTATTACAAGTCCATCTTTTATATAAAACCAGCCTTGTAAAACTATTTTGGCAATGGGCATTCCTTTCCTAAAGTGTAGAATAGTTTAAGAGAATTGGTCTTTGTACTTCCCTGAAAGTCTGGGAAATTTCACCAGTTAATGAATCTGGCCCTAAACTTGTTTCAGTTGGGTGATTTCTATTTATAGTTTCTATCTCACTGCTTGTTGCAGATCTGGTTATTGTTGTTGTTGTTGATCACATTTTGATTTAATTTTAGTTTGTCATATTCATCTAGAAATTCATTCTTTTAGATTTTTCCAGTGTAGTGAAATATGTTTTAGGTACAAGCTAATTTTCTGAATTTTATTAGTACCTGTTGTAATGGCTTCCTTTCAATTCTAAATTTTGATTTGGAACTCCTCATTCCTTTGGCTAGTTTAGCTACAGGTTTCCAAGTCTTATTTATCTTTTCAAAGAACCAATTCTAGGGTCATCAGTGCTTGCTGCCAAGCCTGATAGCCTCAGTGTTATGCCTGGTGTGATGGTTTGTATATGCTTGGCCCAGGGAGTGACACTGTTGGGAGGTGTGGCCTTGTTGGGGTAGGTGTGGCCTTGTGGGCGTGGGTTTTAATACCCTTGTCCTAGCTGCCTGGGAGCAGTATTCTGCTAGTAGCCTTCAGATGAAGATGTAGAACTCTCAGCTTCTCTTGTACCATGTCTGCATAGATGCTGCCATGTTTCTGCCTTGATGATACTAGATTGAACCTCTGAACCTGTAAGCCAGACCCAATTAAATGTTGTCCTTTAGAAGACTTGTCTTGGTCATGAAGTCTGTTCACAGCAGTAAAACCCTAACTAAGACACCTGGACGCCAGAAGACAAATTGATGACATCAACACACACCATAAGTAAATAAATAAACAAACAATAAATACAAGTTACTACTTAATAAAGAATCAATTTGGATGTATGTCTTCTATAGAGCTTGCTTAGTGGTCATAAAGTCCTTTAGCCAATTTTATCACAAACACTGTCTCTTCAATAATGATGGATATATATTTTTTTGGATATAGTAGTCCATATGGCAGTTGTTGACTTTCAAATTTTGAGATATATCTTTCCAGGCACTCATGGCTTTTATATTTTTAGCTGACAAACCTATTATTCTGTCGGTCCTGTCTTTATGTACAAGTTGGTGATTCTTTCTTACTGTTTACAATATACTTTCTTTTTTCTCTCTCTATAAGGGAGGTTTCTTTCTGGTCTTGTTTGTTTGGTGTCTTATATTCCCCCTATTGCTATATTGGCATCTCTTTCCTTAACTCTGGGGGATTTTCTGTTATTATTCTTTTAAAAATTATTCATGTCTTTAGAACAATGTTCTACTTTTTCTGTTTGTTTTGATTTTGGTTTTATTGAGACAGGATTTTCCTATGTAGCTCTGGCTGTCCTGAAACTCACTCTGTATACCAGGCTGGCCTCAAACTCAGAGATCCCGCCTCTGCCTTCAAAGTGCTGAGATTATTAAAGGTGTGCACCACCACTTTCCAGTCAATGTTTGACTTTTTATATGTCCACAATCTGTAGATTTTGGTCTTTTCATAGTGTCACATGGATTTTAGAATTCCCACTTATACCTTTTTATTATTTTATATTTGCCTTTTGTCTTAGGGTTATTATTGCTGTGATAAAACACCATGGCCAGAAGCAACTTGGGGAGGAAAGGGCTTATTTGGCTTACGCTTCCACATCATTGTTCATTGAAAGAAGTCAGGGAAGGAACCTGGATGCAGGAGATGATGCAGAGGCCATGGAGGAGTGCTGCTTACTAGCTTGCTCCTCCTGACTTTCTCAACCTGGTTTCTTATACCAAGCAGGACTACCACCCCAGGAGTGGCACCACCCATGTGGGTTGGGTCTTCCCACATCAATCACTAATTAACAAAATGCCCTACCAGCTTGCTGATAGCCCAGTCTTGTGTAGACATTGCATCAATTGAGATTCCCTCTTCTCAGCTGACTTTAGCTTATATCAAATTGACATAAAACTAGCCAGAACACCCTTGTTGGATTGTTCTGTTTCGTCCATCTTTACTTCAAGTTCAACTATTCTTCTTCCCTCTATTCATTCTGTTGGGGAGATTTTCCACAGACCTTTCAATTTGAGTTATTATTGTAGAAGGCCCTCAGACCTTAGTAGTTTCTGGATCTTAGGCACAACTGATTCTGTGATGAAAGTATCATTTAGGCCATAAAACTCAGCACAAAGACCTAATTCATCAAAATCTATAGTTCTGGGAAAGTCTCTCTTTTTTTTTTTTTGAGGGAGTTTCTGTTGGTGTCAAGGCAAGCAATGATCCACAAGAAGTGAGAATGAACACTTGATTCAGATTGACTTCACCAACCTGGATCAAACTACATGGAGTCTGATACCAGGTAGTTTAATGTCAGCCTATTTGAGCACAATATAATTTGTAAAAAGATTTCCAGGTAACAATCATTCCAGTTCTTGGTGCACAATAAAGCTTAAATAGAAACTACTTTACCAAGTACATGTGACCATGAAGGTGGGTTCTATAGCTAAAAAGTCTAGAGTCTATGTAGTCTCTGACTGAGATAACATCGAGGTCAGCACACCATAAAGCAAATGTGACATCTCTCTTAAGGATAGGATCTATTACCTGGGATGTTAACTAAAGAGGAAGGTCTAGGGAAGGAGAATCTGGGATAGACATACTGGGGGGAGGGGGAGTCAGTGTGAAGTCACCTCTTCAGATAGTAAAAGGTCATCAGGTTGTTAACAATATTGACTCATAGTCTTCTGGGCAGAAGACAGGTATTTATTCCACTTAGGAAAGATTCCTGAGCATTTAACATTACTGGTTTCCCTAGCTGCCTGTGGCCTCATGGGCCTTTTTGGCCTCTGTAGTTCTGCTTCTGGGTACTTGTTCTTGTTAACTAAAGTATCTCAGCCCAGGATATGTTTTTTCTGCTCATCCTAAGGAAGGCTTGAGGCTATACTGGGATCCTGAATACCAGATGTTCGGGATGGCTGGCTAGTAAAAACTTTAAATTGGCTTACACCTGCGTCTGAGTAGTCTTCTCTAGAGGATACCCCCAGAAAAAATATGGTATTTTTATTTCCAACATGTTACAGATTTTTCTTCATTGTCTATATGTCTTTATTGAATTTCTCGTTCATATCTTATGTTACCTTTCTTATTTCAATCAGCTATTTGTTTGTGATCTGGATCAGGAACTTTCTTTTCTGATTTCTTTCAACATATTTATAATTCTTTTGAATTCTCTAAGACTTTTATGTCTCTCACACTGAAGGCCATGACTCTAAGATTAGCAGATTTTGCAGGCACTATTTTTATTATTACTACACCAAAACCTATACATATAGGATTATTTTTCTTTTTGTTTCTTTTCTTCTAGCTATGCTCTTTAAGTTGAATTATTTCATTTCAACACGTGAATTATGCAGTGTTCACATGGAACTTTGATGTGATGGAGGTGAGTAGTTCAGAAAATAGTTCCTCATCCCAGATGCTCAGTGGGTACTCAATGCAACTGTTATGTTATTGCCTGAGAATATTAGTCAGGGGAGCAATTAATACTGCTGAATGTGTTCACCATGTGCGTGTCATACCAACCAATTAACAAGTTACCATTTGACTCCAATAACTGTTGGTTGAAAGCCAGGCTGATCCAAGGCTTTCTCAGAATGCCTGATGAAAAGGCGAAGGGAAAGTTAGTTCTGTGACCTTGTCCAGGAGGAGGTCTAGTCTGGAGCCAGAGCCAGGGCCTTGAAGGAGTCAAGGATGTGGTTTGGAGGGACCTGATTCTTCCCCCTGTGCTGTGGTTACCAGTTCTATGGCAGCTACGCTTGAGGTATCCTGTGTTTTCTTTGCCAACATTGTCTGATTTAGCTCTGTGCTGACCTTGGCCATTTTCTCCCTGCAAATAGTATGAAGGAATCTGTGCTGCTTAATAAACTTGCTTCACAAAAGTCATTAGTTATGCAAAGCCCGGCTTTTGCTTTTACCTTCTTTATTTTTCATCCCTGGTCCTCCCCCTCAAGACCTTGTTGTTCAGGAGCCTTAATCCTGCAGGTTCAGGTCAACTGTTGGAGGGCAAAAAATAAATAAGAATAGTATGGTATATAGTCAAACTCTCATTACTAAGATTGAATGTGAGAGAGAAGTAAAGTAGATGCAAGTAGAAAGCAGTATAAAAGAGTGAAAAGGAAAAACAGCGGACATGAACTCAGCTGGGAGAATGTTGGGATAGTGTAAATCGCACAGAATTTAGAGGTTAGGACCGTGGAGAGTTATAATTAGGAAAGTAAACGAAGGGTAAGGATAAGATGAAGAAAAACCAGCAATAAGAAGGCAGTCTGTGAGACGTGGGTGAAACTTGTAGTAGACAATGCATTATAGTGGACTCTACCGAGAAGCACGCAGAAATCACAACCTAATTCAGCCAGAGTTAGGCAGAAGAGAGGCTATCATGAGAGGTGTGGAGGAAGAGTTAAGTTAAATAACAGAAAAGAAATGTAAAGAATACGTATGGAAGGACTTGATGGTGCTGCCATATATACTGAATCTGAAAGGAGAAGTTCTCAGATCCTCTAGTCAAAAAGGACCCACTCGGCGCTATGTGGAAGAGGGGCATGGAAACCACAGGTCTCTACAGCTTCCATGTTCTGTGAAGTTCTGACATGTGGAGAAGGGGAAGGAGAAGAGGAAGGAGAAGAGGAAGGGGAAAATCCTTTCCCGGTAATTCTGAGAGGACGAAGTTAGCCAGAGACAGGCTGACTCCATGTCCTGCTGAAAACTGGCAGTTTGGGAGAATAGACCTAAGTTTCTGTTTCCCAAGTCAACTCCAGAAACAAACAAACAAACAAAACCACCCCTCACAGGCAGCCAATCAGGGAGCTGCCCCACCGCCTAGCCTGAGCCATCCTCACGGGTAGCCAATCAGGAGGTGTAGAAACTGCCTTACTACCTAGCTTGAAGCAAAGTATAGTTAATCAGCAAAAGTCCCCAAACTCCGAGACCAGAGCTTTAACCAATCTCAAAGGTACCTATACCCCTGGACTTAAAACCAACCAATCAAGAGAAAGAAAGGTAGATGTCACCCATTCCTACCCTAACAGGCTTTAAATAGACCCTAAAACATCCACACCCCTGTCTTCCACCCTGATGTATGGTAGACACCTGCATTCAGGTTCTCTGCAGAATAAATGCTCTTTGCTGTTGCATACTATTTGAGTCTGGGGTATCATTCTTTGCAAATCATGGACCTTTACAGTTCCTTCGGACCCCTGCAATCTTCTGATCCTGCAGGTATGGTGTCTGTGAGGAACAGCACTTACCCTGCAATTTCTACTGCTTTTCTCCAGGCAATTTGATTCATCTGCATGGTGCCATTTAAGAAGACTACAGTCTTAAGATTCTCAGTGCTCCCTCCTGCCTCCCTGTGGGGATCTTGCCTAACTTAATACATGTATTGTTTCTTACAAGAAAAAGAACTTACTGTGTATTTCGTAGACTAGTTTCTCTCATTGAGTGCCAATGGTGACATTTTCTAATCTGCCTTATTACCCGGATGTCTCTTCTTCTGACCCTAGTTTTGCTAGATCTTAAAAAATCCTCCCCTCCTCCAACTTCGGTATATAATCACTTAAAACGGCAACGGATCCTTAAGCATGGCCTTTTTTGTCTTTTCTAAGATCACTCAATGAGGAGGCAACAAGCAAGAGCGTGGGTGCTCATAAGATCACCAGTCCAAATGTTTTCTCAAACGCAAAACTCATTTTTGCCTTCCAAAAGGAAAACCCTGTCTTCAAGTCCATTCAATTTCATCCCTAATAAATATTCCTTCTCTTACATTGTTTTCCTTTGGACATTCTTTAATGAATGTACCCACAGGCTCTGGGACAGAAGGCAGTTTCTTAGTTGAATTAATGTTGTATATGTCCTCTCTAACACTTTTTATAATTTTGAGCATTACTGTCCCCATTTTAAAAATGAGAAAACCAAGGCACCATAAAGACTTACAATTTATAAGATGAAATGTCAATATTTAGACATAATTTCGATCATCTTTCATCCTTTTCCTTGTGTGATCTGGGACTTGTATTCTCAACACAATATAGTGGCTGATCATGTGGTGTCCACTAGCCTTACTGCAAAGTTTCTTGATTGGAGGCTATTTTGTTCCCCCAGGAGGAGACATCTAGACATCTAGAGAGAAAGAGAGGGACTTTTAGCACCTAGTACTAGGATGCCAGAGATGACAGTAAATATCTTCTGATATGTAGATCTGTCTCCAGGAACAAGGAATTATACCACTAAAAAGTGCTAAGATAGAGGCAGGAAAATCTGTCTGGCAAAATGCCTACACAGAATGATGTTGTCTATTCAGTCTAGGAGACTAGGAAGCTCCCTTTGAAGATGGCAGTACAGAAAAGTTGAAAATATGTCATGAATCAAAAAATTTATTCTAGTTCCAGAGTGGCTGATTATCTTATAAAAATAAATCTTGATTTCCTTAACAGTATTGCTTCTACTTTCTGTTGACTGTGCTCCCAATCATGTGTGTGTGTGTGTCTGTGTCTATCTGTATGTGTGTCTGCTATATCAATGTGTGTGTGTGTGCATCTGTGTCTGTCTGTCTGTGTCTGTGTGTGTCTCTGTCTGTCTGTCTGTCTGTCTGTATCTGTCCCTGTATGTGTGTACATGAATACAGATGCCCATGGATAACAGAAGAGGGCATCAGACTGATGCCCTGAAGCTAGAGCTACAAGTGGCTGTGACCCACGGGGTGTCAGCACTAGGAACTAAACTTGGGTCCTTTGCAGAAGCAGTGTAGTTGCTTAAGCCTCCTGCCTCTCCTTTCATAGCATCATTACATACATGAATCTATGTGGTTATAATGTCCAGATACCATAAACCAGAGAAAATGTTTGTCTGTCTGAGACTGACTGAGACATTTACTGTGAGTATTTCCAGTTGCCTCCTTTTTTCCTGGCAAGAAGATTTCTAATAAAGAATAACAGCACACTATTACCTCTTCATGTAAAAATCCAAACTAAGTAGGCCAGTCAACTTCCTGGACAGAACAACATTTTTAGAAAGTCTGCTTGTTCTAGAGAAATAACATGATGCCTTTCTAAAATGTAGTTTAGCATTTTCCCATTGTCCACTCACCTTTTGAGAGTGTACCCTACTGAACCAAACCATGCCATAAACTGTTTGTCTTCTGTACCACACTATATTTCATTTGCAATCTTTACATGGAGGTCATAACTATCAGAAATTGTAGATGAGTCTATATTGAGAACCCATTGGCAGTCTACCTTGAACTACTATCACACCAGGGATTAGGGCTGTATCTTATAACTTTGGAAGACCAACAAAATTCTGTGCCTAGCGTGTCCTCTGAGATATTAAAAGCTTCATGGCCTGGGGAACCTTGGTTATTCCACTTACCAGCCATGTGAACTTAGGAAATAGGTACATGACTTAGTTCATTCATTTCTTCTATAAAGTAGGTTAATATCTTGGCCTATTTTATTGTAGCAGTAAAAAGATTCTGTAACAAAGTAAGTTGGAGAAAGTGTTTATCTTGGCTTATATTTCAGGGGTGCAATCTATGATGGCAGGAAAGACAAACCAACTGGTCACATATGAGCAGAGAATGAATATATCCTAGTGTCCTGCTTGCTCTGTCCATTTTATGTATTATAGTCCAGGATCCTCTCTGCTTGGTGAATGGTCCCTCCTTCGACTAAGTTGAGCTATCAATGACCATAATCAAAATAATCTCCTACAGGCATGTTCAGAGCCCCATCTCCCTGGTAATTATATTTTCTGTCAAGTTAACAATGCAACCGGCCTCTTGCCAATTTGATATCCATACAGATTGCTTTTAAATGTAATCTTCCATCCCTTCCATAGGCTCATGACCATACATGTAAGTATATTCAGTCCAAATTAAAAAGTTCCCATAGGCATTAATTGTTCAAATACTTTCAAAAAGTTCTAAGTCTTTTAGTTAGGAATTCCTGTAAAAAAAATAAAACCCAGTTAATTCTAATAACAATGGCATAGAGTAAACATTCTCATTCAAAGTGAAGATCTGAGCATAGAAAGGGATGATCAGAGGAAAGCAAGACCAAAATCCACCAGAGAAGATGTCAAATCCCGTAGCTTCCTAACCAGCATCTGGAGATCATGGTGAAATTGGTTGAGCTCCAAATGGCTTGGGAAGACCCACCCCTCCAGTTCAGCCATCTTCAGCACTCGTAGTTTCTTTCTTGGTCATCTCTACTCCATAGCCATCTTATTGACAGGTGTCCTCTTGTTCCAGAACATCCAACATCCTGGGGTCTCCAGTGATACCTTCACTGTTGCAGGATATTTGACCACACTGTGAACCCCGAGATTGTGCTATTTACTGGAAAAACCTGTTTCTAGTTTTGATGTGGCTCAGCCCTAGCACACACACTTAATCCAAGAGCTTTCTGTTTATTGTAAACAGGATTAAATAAAGTCAACCATAGATCAAGAGGCAGAGTAAGCAGCTAGTTGACAAGGAATGAGCATAGGGAAAAAACAGAGTTGTTCTTCATTTCTTTACACAATGACCTCCCCAGGTCTCTTTGTAGGAACTCTGATCATGCCGTGTATTGCTTGGCTTCAACTGCTCTCAAAAGCTATGGAGCAAGGTCCTCCATTCTGCATCTTCCATGCCTTTAAGACTAGTATCATGTGAATAATGCTATCAAGTTCTGTCAGCTTGTCATGGAACCTGGTACAAAGCAGTTGCCTTAATCAGCTTCTGCATGCTGGCTCTGTGGAAACTGTCCCATAGACGGCTACTTTTTAGAAGGAGGAAAGCTCCTCAGTTATATTTTTCATATAAATGAACATTGTCACAGTTAGGGACAATCCTATGGTTACTGGATTATAGAATCCTGCTCCCCATTGTCTCTGCTGACCCACATTAGAAGCAGAGGTTGAGGGGAAAAATAGGTTTATTCTAGTCTGAGCTTGGACAACTGGGATAAATACGTTTTTATTAATTCAAAGAAAAGTGTTCCCCATTAACAAAAGTTTATTGGTTTTTGTGGGGGACTGTGCAAGCATCATGGTGAGCAGAGACACAATCTCCACTAGGTGAAGCATGAAACTCAGGTCAGTGCTATAGCAGGCGCTAGATCAAAAATTCCAGAGTCTGACCTCAGGGATTATTTTTCTTACACATTTAAGCACAATAAAACTTTTGAAAAAGGTTTCCATATGACAATTATTATAACAAAGGGTTAGGCATAGCTACATAGAAATTACCTAGCAAAGTACTTGTGACCTTCTGCTTGCTTGCTTGCTTGCTTGCTTGCTTCCTTCCTTCCTTCCTTCCTTTCTTTCTTTCTCATAATATTTTATTTATTCTTTGGGAATTTCACATCATTCACCCTGATCACACTTACTTCCATGTCCTTTTTTGTCTGACCCCCTCCCCCAACACACACACACATACACCCTTATGTCTTCCCCAGCCAATATAAAATAGAAAGAAAAAAAGGAAGGAAGGAAGGAAAAATATAAGTCCAATTTGTGTTATCTATATACTCACTGAAGTGTGGTCAAGTTCTCAATAGCCAGCCCCTTAAATAGAACTGAGTCCTTCCCCACACACCCAGAAGCCATCAATTGTGGAGAGCTACACCTCAGCATCTTTATCATACATTTTAAGAGTTCTTTTTGATGGTTTCCTGTTTTAGATTGTCTTGCTCTTTACAGTCAGTGGGAGCATGCATCATGGGCTTCCTCATGGTTTCTGGCAACATCCCAACCACAAACATGACTCCTGGATACAGTAGGGCCACAGACCCAAAGAAGGCCCTCAGAGGCAGCACAGGTGCCTCACATTAAAATGTCTCCTGGCAGCAGCACAGCCCTCAGACATCAAGATGGCCTCAGGCTGCAGCATAGACCATGGACCTCCTCTTGGAATTTGGTGGTAACATGAACCAGAACATCAACACAAACTCCAGAGGCATAAGGACTACAGACCTGATATGGACCTCAGAGGCAGCGTGGGCTTGAACATCACCATGGCCTCCAGTGGCAGTGCAGGTCACTCAGATCAATATGGCTTCCATTTCCGCCCCCCCCCCCCCCCCCCCCCCCCCCCCCCCGCCATGGGCATCAACCTGGATTCAGGTGGTAGCACAGATCATGAACATCCACATGGCCTTTGGGGACCACATGGGCCATGGGCATCAACACAGACCTTGGGTGTGGTAGGACCACTATCTTTTCAATAAGGATGAATTCTATTGACTGATAAACAGTGTCCAGGGCAAGAGCCTGAGGAGGAGGGATTTGCAATAAGGATAAATTCTACTGATGGCAAAAGCAAAGCACACAGACCTCTTTCAGAAGGATGGGTTCTATTCACTGAGAGACAAAGCTCTGGATTAGGGCCTAAACAACGCCTAGGAATTGGGGGTGATTCAGGAAAGTTGGCTCTATAGAATAGCAAAAAGATCACCAGGTTGTAAGACAACATCCACTCCTGTCTTCCGGGTGACCAGGAGTTTGTTAGTCATTGTCTTCCTTTGAATAAAACAGGCCCTCATGTTTAACAATCTGGTCCCTCCAATGCTTTCTCTAATTTGTGCCTCATACCGGTTTTTTTTTGTTTTTGTTTTTTGTTGTTGTTGTTTTGTTTTTGTTTTTTTTTCTGTTTGTTTGTTTGGTTTTGGTGGGGGTAATGATGTCATAAGCATTCTCTGTTAGAAACACAGATATATCTATTTGTTTTCCCACGATTTCAAAATTGCTATTGAACAACAATAAGTTTACAGGATTCAGTGGTTTCATTGGCATCAATTCTCCAGATAGTCCCATTTACTCTGGTAGCCCTGGCTAAGGCAAAAATGGGTTCTTTTGTTCCAATCTTAGTAATAATAATTAATAATAAAAATAACTCTCAGACTTCACATTGCACATCACACAGTGTGTGTGTGTGTGTGTGTGTGTGTGTGTGTGTTTAGGTTACAAAAGGTTCAAGACATAAGGGGTTTCAAAGAGGACTAAGAGGACAAAACTTGGTGACTGATAGAAATGCAAAGAAGTCTAGGTAGGGGTGAGATACTGAACTGGCTCAACATGTACTGTTACTGCTATCAGACTATTGTAACTTGAATGAAACTACAGGGCTGAGTTCAGCTGCCAAGGCAAAGAGGTAGGACCAGGTCCATACAAAGGAATGAGTGGATGGATGGGTGCAGGTCTATGCAGATGGATAGGACAGGTAGACAGTAGTAGAACAGGCCACATTAATGACAGCAACCAAGCTCAACTGAAGACCCCAGAGACAACTGGGAGTTCTTTGTCAGTTGCTTGACACAGATGACAGGTCATTGAGGGCCATTTTCATTGCACTGTTAGGTGCCCACCTATTTTGAGGTTTAGATGAGAGCACCACAGCCTTTTCCTGGTCTGATGGATCCAATAAGTTTTCAAACCCAGTTTTCTTAATGTACCTATATATTTCGACAGTACCAGTTTACACTGAACTTTATAGAGTGTCACCCAGGGATAAGTAATTTATCAATTTATCCCATGTGGGTGCTACTGGAATATGGTGCCATTCACAGGTCTTCTAAGGTGCAGATTCCTTGTATATCCTCAAAATGGAGTCAAAGGGTCAGACAGATGGTTGGTTCAGCATACAAAGTTACACGTCACCAAACCTAACAACTTCAGCATGTTGTGAAATATAATTTGGTGCAGGGGTATCTTTGGCAGCCCTGAGCCAAGGTGTGTCCCCAAGAACTTATTTCATGCAATGGATCTGAGGTTTATTGGTGGGGGTGGGAGGACCTGGGGAATTGATAGAGTAGACAAGTAGACACATGAACAGGCAGACCGATAGACAGGAAGCAGAGAGAGAGAGCCATGAGGGCAGACAGAGGGGCACACACAGAGAACAGAGAGCATAAAGCATAGAACAGGGAGAGAGCTGGGGTGGTGAGCAGGTTCTTTTATCCTCCACACACACCTGGCATCTGGTGGCAGTGGCAGGTCCCTAAGAGCAGGCTAGTGGAATTGCCTGTGCACTAACAGAGCACAATCCACAGGATCCACATGGTTTAAAGAGAACCAACTTGTTCTCTGACCCCCACACATGCATCCATATATAGACACACAGACACACAAGCATGCACAATCTCTCTCACACACAAATCATACATACAAAGAAAGAAAGAAAGAAAGAATAGATAAATAAATGTGATTTTCCAAAGTAAAATAAAATGAAGGCAACAGATACTTATAAAATTAAGTATGTTTGTGAGAGACATAGTCTGAGAAAACACCATTTCACAAATGTGCAGCAGCTCAAGGCAGCACACAGCCTTAGCTCAACAAATGAGCGGAAGACTTGTCTGGACATGGTTTTTGATTCTGTAAGGCAGAGAATTGATCTACTTTTTCCTTGAAAATCAGTCTGGGCCCCGCCTTCTATGTCTCTGTTAACACTTACGATTTTACTGAAAGAAATAGTTCCAGGCAATGAAAGGGGGAAGAAATAGAAATGCTTCTTAAGAGTTTAAAACACTTAGTGAAAAGAACAGAGGATCAGCCTATCAGGGGATTGTTTACCACACATGTAGGGCCATCAAGGGAAGGCAATTTCCACCTGCTAAGACATGGCTTTTTTTTTTACAAGTTCATTGTTTTATCTTTAATTTTAAAATATGTTTTATTACAGCACCTAAAGTCATTATAAGGATAAATTAATTAATGCTGGCAATATACTTATGGAGCACACAGAGCTCAACAAATGACCAGAAGACTTGCTTTTAAATGTACAGAGAGCTCAATAAATATTACCATCCCGTTCTCGTTTAGATCCAAATAGGCCTTAGTTTTTTTTTCACAAACTTCTCAGCTGCAACCACCCTATCAGGTAGCTTTCTATCCAGCCTTCAGGATAGCCTCTCAGTTTAACAAAATGAAATAGTAATAATATAAATAAAATAGAGCCGGTGGGGACAGTAGTTCACAGATACAATCCTAGCACTCAAGAGACAAAGGCAACAAAGCCACCAAAGTTTTGAGGCCTGGATGGGTTACACCAAATGAAAATGTATTTAATAGGTAAGCAACGTAATTCATCAAGAGTAGGGCTACATTTCTGGTGGCGGGAGAGCAAGGGTGAAATTTCAGAATCACTCTCCAGGCATCCCAGCTTAAAGATGGTGGAGGGTACTCAATCCCAGTGGTGTTCTGAACTTCCAACAGGGCTAGTTTTCATTTTCAAAAGCTTTCTTTAGCCATTGTATTCTGAGGCTTTCTTCAAGGCTAAGTATAGAGTAAAACATAACAGTGTAATGTACTCATGCTGAGCTGAAAGAAGTGGTGTTCTCACCAAACCCGCTCACAAGTGTTAATGGCTTCCTTAATTTCTCTGTTATTTTCCAATGTTGTCTATCTATTCTGGAAGTGCTCATTTTGTCTCTCCTAACCCAGCTTTCCTCTGCTGGGAAAAATGACCAAATTATTCCACTAATGTCCTCCTTCCATGCCTCTATTTTTGGGGGATTTTGGCTCCCATTCTGAGTTCACAATTAACTGGGGAATTGCAGAAGATGGTGGGGAGAATAATCAGTCAGTGCTAGAGATGGGAGACTTTGTCAGAATGTTTTCTGACATGAAAATCACTCCCAAGAAAAGGGGAAATTGTTACCTCTGACCAGCACTTCAAGCCCATCAGCCAACCCAACCATTTGCTATGGTAAGAAGTTCCACATTCTAAAAGTTGACAAAATTGAAAAGATGAGAGAGTGGGTGGGTAGGTGGGGGGGGGGGGGAACCCCCCCAAAGGAGGGGGGGGGGGGAGGGGGGGGGGGGGGGGGAAAAAGAGGATAGAGGGAGGGGGGGGAAGAGAGGATAGGGAGGTTCCAAAGAGGAGATCTGGAAAGGGGGAAACATTTGAAATGTAAATAAAGTGTCAAGAAAAAAAAAAAAAAAAAGATGAGCTGCTTCTGTGGCAGTACACAAAAGCAGGGGCCATGTGGTAACCACTTTGGCTAAGGCTCCGGTGGCCTTGAATATAATTTTGGGAGGAGCTGGTGGCAACCACCCAGTAATTGGCTATATTATCCTATACAGAAGTGTTCTAGAAGTTTATTATCTTAATATTGAACATAATGTTCTGGCATTGCTCCCAATACAAGCTTCTAAAACTAAAAAAGAGAAGGGGAAACACAGAATTTCAAGTCACCAAGAAATAAAAAGCTGTGACAATGGGAACGGAAGAAGTATGTGAAACAATGGTTATTGGGAATTCCTGAAAATGTAATGCTAGACACCAAATCACTGACGTAGAAGGCTCAGAGAGCATCCTTCAGGATGAATGCATCCGTCAAACTATACCTGGACCTGTTCTGGCCAAACTTCAGAGGAAAGAGCAATAATGATGAAATCTTGAAAGAAGCCAAAAGAAAGCAAATGATTCTGGCTAGCTCTCCCTTGGATACAGGCAGCTGTGATGCACATGGAGAATCTTCTCATTCTTTCACCTCCTGATCTATATGGAAGTAAAACCAAAAATGAGATCCACTGGGCTGGAGAGACAGCTCAGTAGCTAAGAGCACTGGCTGCTCTTCCAGAGAACCTAGATTTTATTCCTAGCATCCACAGGGAGGCTAATAACTGTCTCTAACTCGAGTCTCAGGGGATCTGACACCCTCTTCTGGTCTTGTGAGTACCAGGCACACAAATGGTACACAGACTTACATGCAGGTGAAACTCCCACACACATAAAATTTTAAAAGGAAGATAATTAAGCTCATTTTCCTCCTTAGAAACCATTAAAGCAAAAAGAAGTGGAAAGGATATTTAAAGCATTGAGTAAGAAAGATGGTGGCATCGAATTCTGTAGGATGTAAAACCATCCTTCAAACATGAAGGAGAAATATAAAGGGTTCAGACACACAAAATTATAGAAAGTAGTTATTAGATTTGCCTCTCAAGAAATATTAATGGTAATTCTCTGAAGCCAAGTAAAATATCCGTTTAAAATTCTGATTTTTGTAAAGAAAGGAAGAGATTTAGAGAAGGAACTTAATTCTTAATTGATCTAAGAGTTAACTATTAGTAAAAAAATATAGCGGCATATTGCCACATGCTAATTATGTATATAAAATGAACACTATACAGAGACCGGACAGAGGAATTACAAGTATCTTATTAAATGGTACTCATACTACTACGAAATGGGTATAGTCAATTAATTAAAAGTGAGTGCATTGTAAACATACATTCAAATTCAAGAGTAATCATTAAAAATGTTCTAAAGTAGTTCATATGCTGAGAAGAAAAATATCTTAAGAGTTATATAAAAATGCTTCATTCACATCACAAAGGGTGGAAAAGAGAGAAACCCAAAAGCAAAGAGCAAGGGCACCAGGAAGAAACTAGATACAAACATGGCAGATATTAACTATGTCATCATAGATGATATAGCCAACTACATCGACTAATACATTGAACGACATCATTCCAAAGGTCAGTGGTCTGAACACCTTCGTTAGAGGCCAGAGATTGTTAGGGTTGGTCAAGAAGCAAACCATTCTCAATATGAATGTCCCCATCGGCCCAGGATTCTTTTGCTCTGTTGATATGGGTGTTGAAACCACTGTCTTAGTGTTAACAATCCTGAGCTTAAGAGTGTTGGGACCCTCCCAATCAGTGTTACAGTCTGGGCTTGGAGCTTGAAGCTGTCATTTTTGGCTCCTGCTCAGAGAGCGGGAACTCTGAGTTCTTAGTGTTACAGCTCCAACCTTGGAGTGTCAGAACCCCCAAATCTCAGTGCTATAGCTTTGAGCTCAGGGCATTGAAATCCTCAGCTTCTACTGTTTCAGATGCTCAGCAGTCAGAGCTCAGTGGCTTTCTGGAATTCTTCTATCCATCAGGGTTTGCAGTTCTACCAAACTCTCAGCTCTTTGCAGTGCTTCACCTTCCACAGATTGGCTCTTTTTCAAACATTTGTGATTTGCAATCTCTGCTCCCTGCCTTCTACCTTCTCAGTACTTGGACTGTCCTCCATGGTCGCAAGTCCCCACAGACTGGTATCCTACTCTCTCTGAAATGCATCACCCATTTTCCAGGTGTTGCTGTCAGTTATGTCTGAAGTTCCAAGCCCAGGGAGCCTTGGCTGTCATTTGTGTCACCATCCCAGCATGATCTCCTTGTGATAAAAAGGTTTTATGGGGCTTAGGCTGTAGTAGGCAGAAGATGGGCAAAGTGTAAGAGGAATTTCTCCCAGCCTTTTCCACTTATGATGAGATGAATACTGTTTATATAGTAAGCCATCAGTGTACACCATCTATGATGTGCAGGGACGGGGTTTCTCCCTGACCAGAGTGAAGACTGCAGAGGATAAGCCTGGGCAAGATGTTGGCTGCATATCCAGAGCAGCTGTCAGTTGGGTCATCTAAGTAGTATCTGAAGCTGACATGGCCAACGTCTTCTTGAGTGATTCAGAGTATGTAGGACAGCTGCAACAGAATCAAAGCCTTCCTGAGAAAATCCACAGTTGGAAGAGTGACCATAAATGGCATCAGTGGTTCCCACAACTGGAAAAAAAAAAATCTCCTCAGGAGTCTGTGCCTGGTTTGATGGCTTTTCTGGGCAGCAGCAACCAGATCCAATTCTTCCTGAACAGCTGTTTGATGGTTAAAGCAGCTGGGCCCCCATAATGACTGCTGGAGAAGTAGCTGCTTCACTGACAACTCCTTATAGCCTCCACAGAGATGAAAGGACTGAAGTGGTTTCCTCAGCCCTGAGGGACATGCAGGAGCTATAGCAATAACATTCTTCAGCTCTGTTGAACACCACCTCTGTTTGACCTGGGGTGTCTTCCTGTTTTGCTTCTGCACAGCTGCCTGCTGAAGCCAACATATGGAAAGGATCTGATGAATGTCAATCAAGTTTCTGTGTTGTCACTAATGGCTTCAATCACTTAAAAGGAAAAGAATATGAAGGAGCGTTTGGAATAGGAATTTAACCTGGAAACAATATCCTTTTTAAACAGATCTTACCTAACATTAATCCCAGCCAAATACTTCCAGAAGAGGAGTCCACTGATCTGTCTCATAAATACAAATACAGATTAGAAATAAGTGGATGGATAAAAATATACCATACCAGCACCAAATAGTAGAGTTTCTATATTCATCTCATATAAAGCAGGTTTCAGAGCAAGGGAACATACCATTACATAAAAATAAAAGGATGAATGCTCAAGAAGATATACGTTGTGTACTATGTACATGTGTATGTGCCAAATAATTAATCATCCTATAACTGAAGTAAAAAAAAATAATAGAACTTTTGAGCAGAAACAGATTAAGTCTGCTATTGTAGTTCTAGTCTTTAGCACTCATCTTCTAGAAATGAACAAATCCAACAAGCTGAAAATCAGAATATAGTTGACTTCAACTATACACAGCTGTACAATTCACATTTATAAACCACTTAATCTCATATTAAAAATACACATTCTTCTCCAGTTTGTTTGAAATATTTACCATGATAGGTTGATGCACTGCAGGATATAAAGCATATCTCATCAATTTAAAGGATAAACAATCAGGACTGTGGGAATTCTTGTTGTCACATGACTCTGAATTCAGAGCCCATGCACTTAAATAAAAAGCCAGGGCTGACTAACATAGAGCTAAATGGCCAGGAACAGGTGAAATCCCTGAGCTTCCTGGCCAGCAGCTGAAGCCAGTCAGGGTGCTCTAGGTTAGGTGAAAGATGCTGTTTCAAAAAGACAAAGTAGAGAATGAGAGAAGACACAAAATATCAACCTCTGGTCTACACACACACACACACACACACACACACGACAAAAAGTCATGTACTTTCATATTACAATATAATGGACAACTGAAAAGTATCTAGAAAGTCCACAGTCCTGGGAGGTTAAACGACATATTTCTAAATAATACATGATCAAAGGAGAAATCTGTGAGATCTTTTAAAATATTTTGAACTGCATAAAAATAATACTTATTAAAATTTTGAAATACAGAAGTCGTTCATTGATGAATGTTTATGGTATTTTATAGACATAAAGAAGATCTCTAACAAAGGAAGGACTATGTTGTATAAACTTTCCCCATGGAGACATAAACAAGTATCTGTCTACCCCAGGTAGGGTACCAAACAGAGACCAAAACAATGATTACATCTTAGGTGGTGAATCAATGAGTTTACAGATGCACCGATAGCTGAAAGCAGGTGCAGTACTGAAATGTCCCACGCCATTCCAGGGGACATTCCATCATGATTGACACCTTCACAGACAATGCTTCATGGAGCCCTGCCTGGAGCCAAACCCATGAAATTACCCACTGTTCTGGGAAGCCTAGTCAGTTAAAGTGCAAGATTAAGAAAGGACATGTGAGGTCTTGGGTTCCAGGAACTGAAAGAATGTCTGGTATTTCCTGGAAGCTGGTTACAATAGTGGATTAGCCTTGGGCCATATGTAACCTTCCCACTGCCTTTATAAGCTACTGCCCTGCAATAAAGTTTGAGAGTTTGATCAGAATACACAACTTGCTCTCCTTCTTCACGTCTCTTGTCCCCCTTCCCCAGATTCCCGCTGAACCCCCGCAGGTCGGGGCAATTGGCACCCAAATGTGGGGCCTGGGTACGGGGGTCTAACTGAACGTTGCTCACCAGGGACGTCCCCCACCCATAGGATCGCTGCTTCCCCGAGGTCGCGAGAGAAGATCAGCATTGTGATCACCGCAGAGCCGCCTGTCTGTGAGTCTGATCAGTTGAAGTAAGATAGAGCAACACAAGTTTGGGACAAGCATTGAGTAAGCATGACTTATTCTTACAGGGTCTCAAGGAGTCCCTCAAGACACAAGGAACTCAGGTAAAGAAAAAAGATCTTATTAGGTTCTTTGAATTTGTTAATGATGTCTGTCCTTGGTTTCCTCAAGAAGGAACTACTGATGAAAAAAGATGGGCCAGGGTTGGGGACTGTTTAAAGGACTTTAATAGCTCTTTGGGTCTAGAAAGAGTCCCTGTTTAGGCTTTTCCTACTGGAATTTGATTAATGAGGTGTTAAAAGTTTATTAAAAATGGCCAGACAGTCAAGAAGTTGTTAAAGAGGGAGAAAGGGTCCTTCAGTGACCCTCCCTTCGTTTGTGAATCTGTCTCTATTTCTATGCCAGATCCAGAGCTCCCCCCCCTCCCACTGCCGCTGCTGAGCCATACCAGCATTTGCAACCACCCCCCCACACCTCCCCACCCCAGTCCCCAGCCTTTATCCTTCCCTTGTGGGTCTTAAGACATCAGGTCAACAAGAGCCCAACAACCCCCTTTCCCCAGAAGAGGCATCCTCCCTGGAGGAAGAGGCTGCCAAATATCATAATCGTGACTGGCCGCCCTTATGGTCTTTTCAACATCGGCCACCTCCTTATGTTCCTGTTCCCCCATTTTGTGTTCCCGTTCTTGATCTAGATATTACAGACTCCACTGAGAATGCTAAGGCAAAACTCTGTCGAGAGGTAGCCTCCCTTAAAGATCTACTCCAAAAGAAAAGGGAACACTTAATAAAAGAACTACCTGTGCTAGATCTTGAATTAATTAATTCTCCCCCAGCACCTGCTCCCCTTAAGCCCAAAACAGAGAAAAAAACCCTCTAAAACTCTACAGGCATTCCCTGTCACCTGAATTAAAATATTCACCCCCCTTTGAGAGAATGGCTGGGGAGGGCAAAATGTCTAATGATGAAGAACCACCCCTCTCGGCTGAGGAAGCCCCTGATAAAGAAAATGAGGTTTCTGGAGATTCAGCCGGGGAAGAGGATGAGGTCAGAAACCAGCAATATCACTGTCTTGGGTCTAAACATATAAAAGAATTTAAAACAGTGGTGATACTCTATGGCCCAGTAGCCCCGTTCACTCTGTCTATAATTGAAACCCTGAGTGACCAATGACACCCAATGATTGGTATCTTTTGGCACATGCCACCCTGTCAGAAGGCGATTATGTTCTTTGGAAGACTGACTTTGTTGAAAATTGTAGAGAAGTTGTGATCCGAAATTCTGAAAGCAAAACCTCTAAAACGTGGACTAAAGATAAGCTCTTGGGCCAGAACCCCTATGACACCAATGACAAACAGGCTAAATTTCCTCCTGGCCTCTTATCCCAAATACAGAATGCAGGCCTTAAGGCTTGGAAGCGACTCCATCCCAAGGGTTTGGTGACTACCTCACTCGCCAGGATTTGGCAGGGTCCTGACGAGCCTTATAGTAATTTCATCAGCCACCTAATCGATGCGGCTGAAAGGTGTGATGAAAAACAAGAGCGAGTTCATTAAACACCTTGTTTGTCCTTAATTTCCTCAATTTAGATACCCATGGCAGATCCGCCGCTGATTGCCTCTGGCAACCAGAAACAAATAAAAATTATGCCACAGCTATGTGGAAGGACCCTATCACTTCTAGATGGAATGGTCCAGACCCAGTTCTTATCTGGGGCCAAGGATCAGTGTGTCTGTTTGACACTAAAGAGGGTGAGGACAGATGGCAACCAGAAAGACTGGTAAAACAAATAGATGCCCCGATAAAGACGAGTCCACACATAGATATGCCAGACAATAGTTAAATCCAGGGGAAAAACTTCCCTGAGATCCCTTTCTTTCTCCTTTTCCTTGCAGGCTGAAAGAATGAATTGCTTGCCATCAAGAACTTTAATCCTGACATTTCTTGACGCCCATAATCACGAGTAGAAATAACCCTCATCAACCTCTCAGTTTAACCTGGCTAGTGATTAATGGGGAGGGTGATGTTGTATGGAGCACATCAAAGGGCACACACCCTAACTCCTGGTGGCCTAGTCTTTATCCTGACTTGTAAACTGGCCATAGATGCCCCCGCCAATTGGGATTTGGAGGGACACACAGATTTCCAAAATGCTCCTTCATCACCCTCCCCTCCTGAATGACATGGTCTTGACCATTGGTGCGGCTGTGGCACACAAGATAGAAGGAGCACGCTGAGAACACTTACTTTTTATATTTGCCCTGGCTACCATCCAGACCGTGCCTTAAACCCAAAGTGTGGAGTCAGAGCAGATTTTTACTGTAAAAATTGGGGCTGTGAAACCACAGGTGATATCTACTGAGATCCTTCCTCTTGGGATTTAGTTAAGGTCGTTGCTAACTATACACATCATGAAACAGGAAGCCAAGGCTGACTAAGCATTCCAGAGTGCTCAAATTGGTGCCATCCACTTCATATTCAATTTACAGAACCAGGAAAAAAAGAGTACAGTTTGGACTGGTGACGCCTCCTGGGGTCTGAGACTTTATAAAGAACACTCTGACCATGGGGTAATTTTTACTATAAAATTATCGATACAGCCACCTGAGGCTGACAGGCCAGCAGTGCCAACTGGGCCAAACCCTGTCCTGAATCCATTACCTCCACAGAAAAGGCCTCCTATTCTCTCCTCTACCACTCCAGTTTCATCCTTTGTGCCTTCCACTATTCCCTTATTCCCAGATGGTGCTTATGAGCCCGATACCCGCCATTTTATCCTTGATGTTGTTAATCAAACCTTTTCTGTGTTAAATCATTCCCACCCTAAACTTACCAGATCTTGCTGGCTGTGTTATCATTCTAGCCCTTCTTTTTATGAAAGGATTGCAATAAGTGCAGACATCTCTGAGACTCAAGACTTCCTTTTATGTAGATGGAACCAACAAAAAGATGCTAAGTTAACACTGAGCATGGTCTCTGGCCAGGGATTGTGGGTCCACAATAAGATTCTTTCTACTCATGTTCATCTTCGTAATAAAATACAAATAGAATAATCCCTTATTCTAGTTCCTCTTCTATTTACCTTCTCCCTTCCAATGATACCCGGTGGGCCTGTAATGATGGCCTTACCCCCTACATTTAAATTCCCAACTTAGTGAATAATGTTACCACCTTTTGTGTGCTTGTTCAGTTGATCCCCTGATTAACCTATTATACTACAGATGATTTTGCTAGAGCATAGGACCCTGTTACTGATCATGCCCTGATTAAGGACCAAGCGGGAGGCTAAAACAGCTGTTGCTTTAACTGTCCTCCATGGCCTTGGAACTGCAGGTGCCGAGATGGGCATAACCTCTCTAGTTCTTTCCAACAGACATTACTCTGACCTCCAACAAATCAGCGATAAGGATACAGAAAGGCTAGAAATTGGCATCACCAATTTGGAAAAATCCCTAGTCTCACTGTCTGAAGTGGTTCTACAAAACCGAAGAGGAGTAGACTTGCTCTTCCTTCAACAAGGAGGACTCTGTGCAGTCCTCAAAGAGGAATGTTGTTTTTATGCCAACTATACTGGGGTTGTCAGGGACAGTATGGCTAGAGTTTGAGAAGGTCTACAACTATGGAAGAAGCAGAGAGAGCAAGAAGAGGGTCGGGTTCAGAATTGGTTTTCTGCCTCTCCTTGGCTTACCACCCTCCTTCCCTCTATTTTGGAACCCCTGGTTGGTTTCTTTCTTCTCCTAGCCTTTGGCCCCTTGGCCTTTAATAGGTTTACAGGTTTTATTAAAGAACAGATTGACTCTTTGGCATCCAAACCTCTGCAAGTTCATTTTCATAAACTTGATTTGGCTGGTAGAGGCCTGGCTGAGCTCAACAATGATGTGTCTCCTTTGGGAGCTGCATAAAACTCAGATTTATGCTCACCTGCCTTGGTGTGGGCACCTGCAAGGGGTGTGAGACTAAGTATTGCAGGGGGAGGACCCAAATGTCCATTTCTGAGTCCCCCGTGAAGCAAAACTGGTTGGTGTCTGCCCTTCCTTTGATCATACTCCATGGGGATACCTACAGAAATTGACAAAGGCTAACCTCTCCTCCACAAAAGACACCGATGACATATAAAGTGCTCAGAGGATCAAGTCAATACTTACCCCCTCTGGTTAATGTCCATTCATCTTCATAATTCAATCATTCCTATCTACTCACTGGCCTCATAAAAATTGTTAAAAGGGAGGAGATGCTGGGAGCAAACCCCATGAAATTACCCACTGTTCTGGGAAGCCTAGTCAGTTAAAGTGCAAGGTTAAGAAAGGACATGTGCGGTCTCAGGTTCCAGGAACTGAAACAATGTCTGGTATTTCCCGGAATTTGGTTACGATAGTGGGTTAGCCTTGGGCCATGTGTAACCTTCCCACTTGCTTGCCTTTATAAGCTACTGTCCTGAAATAAAATTTGAGAGCTTGATCAGAATACACAACTTGCTCTCCTTTGAGTCTCTTGTCCCCCATTCTTTCACACACACACCCCCAGGTTCCCACTGAACCCCCGTAGGCTGGGGCAGAGTCCCAGCTTCAGTTAATCTGCCCTCTATATATTCCTCCATCTACCAAGATCTTGTGTAGCTGGTATGCTGGTGTGAGTAGGGGTTAGAATCCCAGGTCAGATCCCCATGACTATTCTCCGTTTTATCTCTATGAGGGAGTGCCAATAGCCCTATACCATTACCCCTAGACTAAGCTATCACTGTATTGTTTTACTTAACTTATTGTTATGACAATGTGTCCAGTTATCTATTCTTACTGACTGATGTTCATGCCAGACTCTTCCCTACACCCCCCCCCAAAGATATACTACAACAGACTATCAATATAAAATATACAAAGAACTCTTGATACTGAACAATAGGAAAACAAACATCTCAATTAAAATGTGGGAAAACCTGAATAGCCAAGTCACTAATGAAAATGTACATAGAGTAAGCATAAAATAAGACACAAACCATCATTTATCATTAGACTGATGCAGTGTGTAGACAATGACAGGTCTCATAACAACCAACTTCTAAACACAGAAACACCACATGTGGTGTTATGGATGGTTTTTATGTCAGCTTGATATAAGCTGAAGTCAGCTGGAAGGAGAGAACCTGAAGTTGAGAAAGTATCCCACCAGACTAGTCTGTAGACAAGCCTATAGTACATTTTCTTAATTAATGCTTGATATGGGAGGGCCCAGGCTATTGTGGGTATTTCTTGAGTGCTATTCAACAGCACCTCTCCATAGCCTCTATATAAATCCTGGCCCCAGGTTCTTGCCCTAAGTTCCTGCCTGGACTACCCTCAAAGATAGATTGCATTTCAGGCCTGTAGGATGAAACAAACCCTTTTCTTCCTAACCTGCTTTTGATTGTGATGTTTTATCACTTTAATAGAAACACCAACTACTACTAAGTATGGGTAAAAGTGTCAAAGACAGCAACCATTCTCTCTCAGTAGTGGTAGAAACTAAAGAATTACAGGGGTTCATCAGTGGCATCAAAGGAGCTCCTCCCAGAGATTCAAACCCAACACTGAAACCAGTTCTTTGAGAAGTTCATTTCTTAGGGACCTCCACACAGGTAAAGCCAGAGCATTGACTACGGACAGAAAAGAATTTTAGGGTAAATCTGAGAGAAGCGAAGTGAGTTTATTATGAAGAGGAAAAAGAGAGTGGGTGCCATAAACTTAAGCCACATAGACGTGGATACCTGTGGAAGGCTTCACAGTGGCTATATATGTAATTCAGTAGTTTTTAAAAATTATATTGCTCAGAGCATGAAATTGACAAGGTTTAAAGATTATTCAAACTTAAAATTTTAAATAAAGTTTAAATGTTAAGTGAAAACATACTGCTTGATTTTTCTAAAATATTGTGAAAATGACTATTTTACTAAAAAAATCTATAGATTAAATGCAATCTTTATAAAAATTCCCATGCCATTCTTTATTTAAATATAAAGTTAATCTTAAAATTTATATGAAATACAAACAGTCCAGTTAGCCAAACCAACCTAAGCAAAATTCATAATGCTGCAGTTGTATCATAATACCTGATCTCAAACTATACTAGTGAGTCATAGTAACAACAAAATTGGGGCAGAACCAGGAATGTACATCTTATGAGTATTCTAGAGTGAATTTAGTAGTAGGCTAGTAAGTCTTCAATTATTAGCCTTGCTGTAGCTGCTTCTGCTAATCTAGGACATCTGCATGCCACAGGGTCTATCTAGTTTTTTTGAGAAATAGGCTACAGATCTGGGAATGTCCCATAGCTTTTTTGGTAAAAATCCCTATTGACTTTTCTTGGAGAGACATAAAAAAAAGAACACTTTACTAGATTGAGCACCCATGACAGACAAAGAAACCATCCCACCCAGGTCTACCTTAGTGAACCAGTGCATTTACTAGGGTTGCTAACAGGAGCCTGGTGATTCAAAGGCAGCTCTGTCACCAGAAAGCCCATTCATGAAAGCTCACTGCCTGAAGTTCCTTACACAACTTGTATGCATGCTTGCTAGTCCTAGATTCCCCTCACACCCTTTACAACCCTGGGCAGAGAGTTGTGAGTCTTTTAACTTTCTGAGCTCCATGATCATAAATTTCATGAGCATCCTGCACCTTGTACATTTCTCAGTATCCTGAACTTTCTGAGCTTTAGTATGAAGGAAATAGCTACAAAATTTACAGTGCCATACCTTGTATTCTGTCACACAGGGCAAAAGGTTTTTCTAAATCAAGAACTCTCAAGACTAGTTTGAAAAGCTTGCTGCTACTCCTCACCAACCATTGGTCAGGTTCAGGGCCTGGTTCTTGTGTGGAATCAAGAAATGTCTTAACAATGATACCAAAATTAGGAATATAAATTGGCAGAATCTAACCATGCCTAAAAAGGCTATGAGCACAGTTTATGGAGGTCCTATATGTAGGAGTACTTTTTTCCTTTTAGGAGGAAAAGCCCACTGTTCTGGAATTAGGACATGCCCCAAATATTTTACCATTTGTTGGGAAGCTTGAGCCTTTTGAGAGAGTAGTCATTATCTCGTGGTTCCTAGAAATTTCAGAATGTTAATATTGTCATCAGTTTAATTTTGCAGGGCTATACATAGGCCACCTGCCTATTGAAGTGAGCCTTGTTTTTATAGTCATATTAATGATTTTTGCATTTTCAAACAGGTGAGGGCTACCTCTAAATCCCTGTGGCAGAAATACATACATGCTTATTACACACACACACACACACACACACACACACACACATTTATTGTGTATAGTAGTTTCTACTATTGGAATCAAACAGATATTTTGATTTGGGATATAACAGAAATGTGGTGGTTTGAAGGAGAATGATCCAAATAGGCTCCTATATTTCAATGCTTAGTTTCCAGTTGATGGAACTATTCAAGACGATTAGGAGGCGTAGACTTGTTGAAGGAGCCATAGACTTGTTGGAGGTGGTATGTCACTGAGGGTGGGTTTTGAGAAGCTTACCCCATTATAGTGTTCTCTGCCTGCTGCAATGCCCCCTGTCATGATGATCATGGACTGACCCTCAGAAACTGCAAGAATACAACTAGTAAACTCTCTCTCTCCTATATTTTCCCTTGGTTTATGGTGTCTCTTCATAGAATAGGAAAGTAACTAAGACAAAAGTTGGTTCCAGGGAGTAGGGTACTGCTGACAGGCCTGACTATGCTGGTTTTTGTAGGCATGTGGATGATGTCGGGACTCTGGACTAGGAAAGCAGTTGAATGCTGTAAGTAGAGTTTAACAGACTATTCTAGAAGGAGCTTTCAATTTAGTAGTATTAAGAGCAACATAGACTATCGAGGACAAGCTCAAGAGGTTTCAGAGGAGAACAGTATTAGCAACTGGGTTAAAGATTATTCTTGTAATATTTGGCAAAGAATGTGGCTGGTTTTTGCCCTTGTCTTATGAAATCCTCCTGAGTCTAAATGCAAGAGTTTTTTTGGACTAATCTCACTAACAGATGAGATTTCAAGATATCCTAATATTGATTGTTTCATGTGGCTATCAGTAATCACTTTTATGCACATCTACAAGGGAAAAAACTTGTGGTTACTACAAATAATCTGAGGTACAGTTTAAGCAGGATACTAGAGGTCCAGGAGTTGAAAGAATTGAAGATTGAAGAGATGGCGCTGAAGCTGCTAGGAAACTGGATCTGAAGATTCCCTGGATTCTGAATTATTGCATTGTTCTGAAAGACCCCTGAGCTGGGGAGACCCTCACTCAAGCCTCGGGAAAACGCGACACCCCAATGACTCACAAGAGACCGAACCTGCTGCAATCACACGAAGTTTATTCGGGAAAGCAGTGCACTGGGCCGAGCTCATAACCCATACAGGGGCAGAGGAGATTGACCCTGAGCAGCTGAAGTCAGGGGTAGTTAAAGGGCAAAACCACAAAGCAAAGGGGGAAGTAGGAGGGAACATGCATCATGGGAAAGTACAGAGGGTCTCAAGATAGATGTCATTGTGACATCTTGTGGTTGGCCTGTTCCTGGAACAGGGTGGGCCAAGACAAAATAACCTCAAGATAGATGTCATTTCGACATTTTGTGGGTGGCCAGTTCCTGGAACAGGGTGTGCCAAGACAAAACAACTATTTCTCAGAACTGTCTAAGGGGGGCAAGTTTAGCCCATCCCAGGCCTCTAGGTGACTTTTGGCTCTGATGCTGAGTCTAGGGGCATTTTTCTTCCTTTTAAAAGGGCCAGGTCTTTCATCCCCCACTTCTTCTAGAGCAGAGTTCTAATCTTAGAACTATAGTCCTGTTTCAATTTCATCATGGGCCTGTTTTCCCAATGCCTGGTACTGTTATCTTAACATCAGGATTTGTACAGAACTTACTCGTTCTCTGACAAATGTTATTAATGTATTAATTAAGCAGAGTCCAATAGTGAGTAAAAGGAGCAAAATCATCAGAGGCCCTACCAAGGCAGAAAGCAGAGTTGTCATCCAAGGCGACTTGCTGAACCATCCTTTGAACCATCACTGTCCAGCCTCTCTTTCCCTCTTCCGTCTTTCTATTCTATCTCTAAGCTTGCTCATGGAGTCCCTAATGGCTCCTGAGTGGTCTACATAGAAGCAACACTCTTCTCTTAAGGCTGCACATTATCCACCTTCTTTTAGAAATAACAAATCTAACCCTCTTCTGTTCTGCAGAACTACTTCTGACAGGGAGGTCAAGGATTCTTTTAGGTTACTAACAGATTTTTCTAAAGTTTGAAGATCTTCGGTCATGGCCGCGTGGAGCTCTTTGAGCCCCCTTTCTAATTGTTGTGGTCCCGATATTAAGGCAGCAGTCCCTGTCCCCACCCCAGCGGCCACTCCTAGGCCCAGCATGACCGCCAGTGTCAGAGATATCGGCTCTCTCTTATATCTAGAGGGGCGTTGGTCGTACTCGTCGATGACTACCTCTTCTGGATGGTAATAGACCCGAAGGACAAGCTGGACCATCACACAGAAATCTCGAGATGGATTGAAAACTGAGGTGGAAACACAAGGGGTTAATCCGTATTATAAGCCCACCACCTATTAGGCTCTGGTACCAAGTATTGTTCTGATGTACCCTGACTGATGGTTGCAGTGGAACTGCAGAAAGGCTGGTGGGTAGTGGGTACCCTGCCTATGCAGAGTCCCGTCCCTGACACTTCAGTCAGGGTGAGCTTGTTTTTGGAGCCCCACAAGCATTGGGTGGTTTGGGTGGTGGTATTAAAGGACCCTTCTGCAGCCAGCCCCTCATAGTATGGGGGCCCTGAGGACAGGCAAAGCCAGCAGGAAGAAGTAGCGTTGAGGTCTGTGGTGTTGAGGGCCTGAAAGGCTCCTGGGATTAGGTTAAACAGCCTTTGCCCAGTCTTTACTGGGGGCCCATAAGAGGTTTTAGGGGGAGCCAGGGTGGGTCTGGCCGGGGGAGTGAAGGTTGACACGGGCTGAGGCGGGAGAGGGGGAGGTGGTACCTGGAGACCTCCCTGTTCTGCCAAGACGGGATTGGGGCCCACTGGAACGGCTTTGGGGGGTTCGATTTTTAACCGGATGGTAAAAAGGAGACCATCGTCGTACCCACCCTTAAATAGCCTGATGCCCCATTGGTATCCCTTGGCCCACCCCGTCGCCTGCTTCCCTTGGGGGGTAAACCTAATCTTGAGCAGGTGACACCATTGGTCCTGGCATCCGCTTCTGTCTTGACCTCGCGCATGGGAATAATTGGCAGTGACGGTAACAAAGTCCGAGGAGGAAGAAGGCTTCCAATGGGTATCTCCGGTGGTTTCACAACCCCAGCTTTTACAAAAGAAGTCAGATTTATATCCGCAGGTCGGCCCTAGTGCCCGATTGCGGTGGAAGCCCGGACAGACATAGAAGGGTATGGTTCTCAGGGCGGCCCTGCGCTTAGTAGAGGAGCACCCCCCCACCGGTCCCGTCGGGTTTGGGGAGGCATTGGGAGGGCTGTCACGGGGGCTTTGTCCTTCTGTGTCCCAGACCCCCGCATTTGGGACCCCAGTAGCCAACCTACAGAGATCTGGGTATAGTATAAGTCAGGCCACCAAGATAGGGAGGAGGTAGTCTGGCTCACTGACCAGACCTCCTCTCCAGTGGCCAACAATACTTGCCAGGTCAGCTTCTGGGGGGAATGGGGGTTTTTAGCCTGCACCTGGGTCCCGGCAACGCCATAGTCACGACTTAAGAGGATCAGTAGTCTTTTCCAATTTCCATTCATCCTGGCGCTCTCTTGACATGGGAAGCGTGGATCCAGGCTGAGATGCCTTCAACCTTGACCGCCGTCTTTCAGTTCTTGCCCTGAAATTGCCAATGCCCTTGATGAGATTTAGGAATAGCCTCTCTTGATGGGACTTTAGTAATATCCTCTTACAAATGTGTCTAACCTGTGGCCCATGGAACCAAGAAGAGCTATGAATATGGCTGTCCTAGTTTACTTTCTACTGCTGTGACAAACAACATGACTAAAAGCAAGTTGAGGAGAAGAATTTATTTAGCTAACAGGTCCACCATTAAGGGAAACAAGGGAGCTCAAGGTAGGAACTAAAGTAGAGACCTTGGAGGAACTCTGCTTACTGCTTTTGTTATCCATACCATCTTTAAACCAGATTATAAGACCCAGGGCCATCTGCTCATGGGTGGCACCACCCACATAGAACGTTAAACAAGGAACTGCCCTATAGACTTGCCTGTAGGCAATGTGATAGAGGATTTTTCTCAGTTGAGTTTCCCCTTCCTAGATGACTCTAGCTTGTGTCAAGTTGAAAACAACAACAATAACAACAACAACAACAACAAAAACCCAAAAAAACAAAACAAAACAAAACAAAAAACCCATCAACTTGCTGTCACAGTGGCCCAACACAAAAATCACAGACTGACTTAAAGCACTATGTGATTCTTTTTTTCTTCAAATTTTTTATGACTGTATTGCATGATTTCTGGGCATAAACTTTGTATATGACAATGCTATGCAGCAATGTCAAAAGATTGGACATACCTGATAGGGGTATCATGAGTAGTTCCCAGAGACATAGAAGCACAGTCATTTTTGTGAATCCTTAGTGATTTGGGGTTCTGAAATAATATCATAGATATCTGAACACAAGAATCTTAAGATCATTTACTTTTCCTTTTGCTAACTAAATGAAATTACAAGTTTGTACTACAGTTAGAGTGCCTTCAATGGGCTCAACCCTTCAGCCTTTTAAACTTTACTGTGGCCAAACTGGATAGTATACATTTTAATTTTCTTAATGTCCTCTGTTTTCAAAGTGCCCCTTTTATGTAAGATGCAGCCAAAGGGCAAATTCTTAGAGAAAAATGTTTGGTTACCTGTAGCTTTGTCTCCCTATTTCACTTACTACCAAAAAAAAAAAAAATCAAATAAAATATGGGATATTTCTTGACTTACCTCTAAAATGCAGGAGTGGAAAGCACTGGTGATGAGTGCCCCACAGCTTGGGTGGCCAATTATCTTTCTGGAATCTTGATGGTCTTTCTCTGGCTATGCCACAGCACATCTCTTTAATGTAGTTTTAAAGTTGTGGTAAAGAATGTGATCTCTCGAGCTGGCATAGTGGTGCACACCTTTAATATCAGTATTAGGAAGGCAGAGGCAGGTCTATCTCTCTGAGTTTAAGACTAGCCTGGTCTCTACATAATAAAAGGACAGCCAAAGCCATGTGTCTCAAGTTTTTTATAGATTTTGGATATTAGCCCTCTGTCAGATGTGGAGTTGTTGATTGTTTCCCATTCTGTAGGCTGCCATTTTGTCCTATTGATGATGTTCTTTGCTCTACAGAAGCTTTTCAGTTTCATTAGGTACTGTTTGTTAATTGTTGATCTTATAACCTGTGCTATTGATGTTCTGTTCAGAAGTTGTCTCCTGTGCCAATGCATTCAAAACTATTCCCCATTTTCTCTTCTATTGAGTTCAGTATATCTTGTTTTATATTAAGGCTTTGATCTATTGGACTTGAGTTTTGTGCTGGGTGACAGGTATGAGTATATTTGCATTTTTTTTTTTTTTTACATATTGACATCTAGGTAGACCAGCACCATTTGTTGAAGATCCAATTTTTTTGATTCATTTGATATTTCTGTCTTCTTTATCAAAAATTAGGTGTTCACAGATGTATGGATTTGGGTCTGGATCTTCGATTCAATTTCATTGACCAACATGTCTGTTTTTTTGCCAGTACCATGCAGTTTTATTGTTCCAGCTTTGTGGTACAGCTTGAGATCAGGATGGTGATACCACCCAAAGTTCTTTTATTGTGTAGATTGCTTTAGTTATACTGAGTTTTTTTGTTTTTCTGTATGGACTTGAGTATTGTTCTTTCAAGGACTGTAAAGAATTGTGTTGGAATTTTGATGGAAATTGTGTTGAAACTGTAGATTGCTTTTGACAGAATGGCCATTTTTACTATGGTAATTCTACTGGTCCATGAGCACAGATGATCTTTCCATCTTCTATTCTATTCTTCAATCTTTCTTCAATGACTTAAAATTTTTATCACCTGGTTGGTTAGAATTAGCCCAAGATATTTTATATTATTTGTACCTATTGTAAAGGATAATGTTTCCCTGATTTCTTTCTCGGCTAGTTTTCTACTTGTATTTAGGAGAACAACTGTTTGTTTGTTTTTTGTTTTTTTGTTTTGTTTTGTTTTGGTTTTGTTGTTGTTGTTGTTAATCTTGTATCTGGCCATTTGGCTGAAGGAGTTTATCAGCTGTAGAAGTCCCCTGGTAGAATTTTTGGAGTTGCTTATATATACTATCACCTGCAAATAGCAATACTTTCACTTTTTCCTTTCCAACTCATTTCCCTCTTATCCTTTTTAGCTGTCTTATTGCTTTAGCTAGAACTTAAACTACTATATTGAACAGATATGGAGAGACAAGGCAGCCTTGTCTTGTCCCTGACTTTAGTGGAATTGCTTTGAGTTTCTCTCCATTTGATTTGATGTAGGCTATGGGCTTGTTGAAAATTGCTTTTATTAAATTTAGATGTGCTCCTTGTAACCCTGATCTCTCCAAGACATTCATCATGAAGGGGTATTGGATTTTGTCAAAGACTTTTCCACCATCTAGTGAGATGATCATGTATTTTGTTTTGGTTTTGGTTGGCTTTTTTTTTCCTTTTAGTATGTTTAGAAGGTGGATTACACTGACAGATTTTTGGATGTTGAACTATCCCTGCATCTCCAGGATGAAGCCTACTTGATCATAGTAGACAATCTTTTTGATGAGTTCATGGATTTAATTTGCAAGTATTTACTGAGTATTTTTGCATCAATGTTCATGAGGGAAATTCATCTGTTGAATCTTTTTGTAGTTTGTGTATCAGGGTGACTGTGGCCTCTTAAAATGAATTTGGCAGTCTTCTTAATGTTTCTATTTTGTGAAATAATTTGAGGAGTATTGACATTAGCTCTTCTTTGAAATTCTAGTAAATTTCTGTGCTAAAACCATCTGTATTTGGTTGGGAGACTATTCTGTTTCCCTAGGGGTTAGGTCAATTTAAACTGTTTATATCTGATATTGATTTAACTTTGATAAGTGGTATCTATCAAGAAAATTTTCCATTTCATTTAGATTTTCCCATTTTGTGAAGGACAGGTTTTGAAAGTATGACCTAATGATTCTCTGGATTTTCTCTGTGTCTGTTTTTATTTCCCCTGTTCTTTTCTGATTTTGTTAATTTGGATATTCTCTCTCTGCCTTTTTGTTACGTTGGATAAGGGTTCATCTATCTTGTTGAGTTTCTCAAAGAATCAACTGGTTGTTTCATTGATTCTTTGTATTCTCTTTGTTTCTATCTTATTGATTTTAGCCCTGAGTTAGACTATTTCCTGACATCTACTCCTCTTGAGTGTGCTGGCTTCTTTTTGTCTAGATTTTTTACATTTGCTGTTAACTTGTTAGCATGAAATCTCTCTGATTTCTTTATGAAGGTGCTTTGAGCTATGAACTTCCATCTTAACACAACTTTCATTGTGTCCCATAAGTTTGAGTATGTTGTGTATTCATTTTCACTGAATTCTAGGAAGTCTTTAATGTTTTTATTTCTTCCTTGACACAGTGGTCATTCAGAAAATAGTTTTTCATGTTTCATGAGTGTTTAGGCTTTCTTTTTCTGTTGTTGTTGTTGAAGTTCAGCTTTAATCCATGCTGGTCTGATAGAACATAGGGGGTTATTCTCACCTTCCTTATATTTGTTGAGACTTGCTTTGTAACCAAGTATATGATCAATTTGATGAATGTTTCATGAGGTACTGAGAAGAAGGTGTATTCTTTTGCATTTGAATGAAATGTTCTGTAGGTATCTGTTACATCCATTTGATTCATAATGTCTGTTAGCTCCATTATTTCTCTGTTTAGTTTTTGTCTGGACGACTTGTCCATTGGTGAGAGTGTGGTGTTGAAGTTTCCCAATATGAATGTGTGGGGTTTGATGTGTGATTTAAGTTTTAGTAATGTTTCTTTTACAGATTTGGGTGCCCTTGCAATTGAAGCATAGATGTTAAGAATTGAAAAGTTATCTTGGTGGAGTTTCCTTTCATAAATATGAAATGTCCTTCTCCATCTCTTTTGATTAATTTTGGTTTGAAGTCTATTTGGTAGATTTTAGAATAGCTACACTAGCTTGCTTCTTGGATCCTTTTGCTTGGATCTTTTTCCAACCTTTTTCTCTGAGGCAATGTCTATCATTGATGTTGAGGTGTGTTTCTTACATGCACCAGAAGGATAGATCTCATTTTTATATCCATTCTGATAGCTTGTGTCTTTTTATTGGGGAATTGAGTCCATTTATATTGAAATACTAATGACTAATAACTGCTAGTTCCTAATGTTATTTTGTAGTAGTTGTTGTTGTTGATATTGGTGGTGGTGGTAGTGGTAGTGGTAGTAATGGTGTGTGTGTGTGTGTGTGTGTGTGTGTGTGTGTATGTGTGTGTTTCCCTTGAGTTTTGCTGGTGTGAGATTATTTATTTCCTGTGGGGTTTTTTTGGGTGTATTTAAGCTCCTTACGTTGGAAGTTTTCTTCTAGTTCTTTCTGTATGGCTGGATTGGTGGATAAATATTGTTTAAATTTGATTTTGTCATGAAATATTTTCTTTTCTCCATCAATAATGATTGAAAATTTTGCTGGATATAGTAGTCTGGGATGGTATCTGTGGTCTCTGAGAGTCTGAAAGATATCTGCCCAGGCCCTTCTGGTTTTTAAAGGTCTCAATTGGGAAGTCAGGTGTCATTCTGATACATCTGCCTTTATATGTTAGTTGGCCTTTTATTCTTACAGCTTTTAATATTATTGCTTTGTTCTGTGTGTTTAGTATTTTGATATTATTGTGATACAGGGACTTTCTCTTCTGATCCAATCTATTTGGTTTTCCATACACTTCTTATACCTTTATAGGCACGTACTTCTTTAGGTTAGGACAATTTTCTTCTATGATTTTGTTAAATATAATTTCTGGATCTTTGAGTTAGGATTCTTCTCCTTATTCTATTCCAATTATTCTGAGGTTTGGTCTTTCATAGTGTCCCAGATTTCCCGGATGTTTTGTGTTAGGAGTTGTAACCTTTCTTTGACCCATGAATCTATTTCTTCTACCACATCTTCCATCCCTGAGATTCTTTCTTTTATCTCTTGCATTTTGTTGGTGATGCTTTTATCTGTAGTTCCTGCTCATTTACTTAGATTTTCCAACTCCAGAATTCCCTCAGATTGTGTTTCTTTATTGCTCCTATTTTCATATTCAGGTCTTGAACAGTTTCCTTCTTCTGTTTGTTTTTTCTTGACTTTCTGGCATTCCTTAAGGGATTTACTGATTTCTTTCTGTTTTTTATGTGTCTTTTTCTTGATTTCTTTTTGGGATTGTTTTCATTTCTTCTTTAAGGACTAGCATCTTCATAAAGTTGGTTTAAAGGTCATTTTCTTGTGCTTCAGATTCATTAGAATATTCAGTCTTGATGTCATAGGGTAACTGTACTCTGGTAATGCCATATTGCCCAGGCTGCTATTGATTTTGTTCTTACTCTGGTGTTTAGACATCCGGGGTTGGGCTGATTATAGGTCTGAGTGCTGCTTTCTGGGTTTGTCTTTGTTGGATGAGTGTGTTTTAGTCCTTGTTCCCCAACAACCCCCTTGATCTTCTGATATTTGTGGCCTAGATTTATGGCATCTTGCTTGACCTCTGATCCACTAGGGAGTCTTGAACCAGGTTGGAGGCTTGACTTCTGATAACTTGCTTGGCCTTTGGTGCAGTAGGAGGGTCTCTGTTCTTCTGACTGGTGTGGCCTGCATCTGAGCATCTGGAGTCTGCTGGAATTGGGGACAGGGACCTGACCATGGGGCAGGAAGTGAAGTGGAGGGTGACAGTGGAATGTGTTTTCAGGAACCAAGTCCATGGAGTATAGCAGTTCAGCTGAAAGGGTGGTCACTCACCTGTTCTTCTGACTGGTATGGCCTGACAATTTTCTGGTTTTTTAAAAGTGACATTATTCAGGTGCCTCATTAGGTCAATGTCCAGTGTACGTTAGTCTCATAAGGTGCATGGTTCAATGCATGCAACTTATAGCAAGGTTTAGAAATTAAGCAAGGCTTAAAAATTTACCAACTTTTAAAATTAAGTTTAAAAAATCATCCTGGTTTATTTATTTTTCTTAAGAAACTTCCTTTTATCAATAAAACTCTAAGGTGATTATTTGGACCCATTATTTATGATTGAGCAATGAAAAAGAGGAGTGAAAATACAGTTAACGTCAAAGCTCCAAATATTTTGGTCAAAAGTAAGTGGGGATTGTTGTTCTGTTTTGGAGATGCCACACACAGAGGGTGTGTGTGTGTGTGTGTGTGTGTGTGGTTTATATATATATAACATATTATATATATGTGTGTGTGTGTGTGTGTGTGTTTGTATGTAATGTATATATACATTACATATACACACATATGTAATTTTAACTTTATCAGTTGTGTTGAAGTTTCTGATTCCCAATTAAATTCTAGAGTGAGAAGTTTCTTTCTCTTCCTGTGTCCCCTTAATTTTCCTATTTTTCTATCCTGCTTCATTTTGACATTTGATTATAACCTAAACATAGTCTTACCACAATCTAGTAATTATACTTTGTTTTATTTATGCAAAGGGGTTGACAACTCTATTCAGAAAGCAACACATAGATGTTTCTAGAAGCCTTGTTAATGAAGGACAAAAACTAGAAACAACAAAAATGATTCTTAGTTGGTGAATGGATAAAAATTGCTGAATATCCTGACAAAAGGATGTTATTCAATACTAAAATAGAAAGAAAGGAAGGAAGGAAAAAAGAAAGAAAGATGTTATCAGACTATGAAAAGACACAGAGTAAAATAACATTTACTTTACTAAGTATAAGAAGCCAAAATTCCAACTGCATATCATTATCAGAAAGGCAAAAGTATTTGTACAGTAATTAGATCAGTGCTTGCCAGGAAGCACAGAAGAATGACCTTCAGAGATACTATTCTGTGTGATACTATGGTTGACATCATAATTGTCACTTTTGCCAGACTGCATAGTATAGTACAAGAGTGAACCCAAATGTAAACTATGGACTTGGGGTGACAATAATATGTCAGTATGGGTTCAGTAGTTGTAATGAACATAACACTGTGGTGCAGGATATCAATAGCAGGACTGTGCCTATGTGGGAACAGAGTGTACATAGAAACTCTCTTTACTTTCCACTCAGTTTCTACATGAACATAAAGCTGCTCTCAAAACTAAATTTCATTAATTAAAATGTCTTTGATTGAATTGTTAGAAATATAAACCTGTATTTTACCAAATTAAATATAATTATTTTTGAAACATTATACAACTAATTAACTTTTGGGTAACATAATTTGATATGAGAATTAATAGTGCCTTTCTACATTTATATTTAAACTAAATATAATTCAATAAAGTACTTATTATGGATTCTACTGTCAGTCACTTTGACAAGAACTATTGAGAAATATTAATCTTAAAATACATAGTTCAGAGATGTTGGATCATCTTTATTCATGAAATTATGTTCCAAGAAACAGTGTAGATTTCATTTATGCAATTTATGCTGCCCTACATCTCGTTCCCACATTTGCATCCCTTGCTCATCTTTATCAGCAGACAGAGAGCCGACATCATGGCAGATGATTTGCAATATATACACAGTGAACCTGAAGGGCTTCAGATATAAACTCAGAGGATAAATATAATTATTAAGCAAATTTTAAAATTATTTCACATAAGAATAATTGTTGTTATACAAAACAAATATCTACAAAGAAATATTAGGGAAACAGATGATTGTTTGATGTTTTGTAAGAATAAGAGAACATAATTTTTTTACAGTTCTTGCCTAACTTCTTAGATTCACAAGACACTGTATTGACATGCCTTTTGCAGCTTAGCATGAACAACATATATTTTCTAAATCATAGAGTCTTTGAGACCTATTCCTTTTTATTTTTCTTCTCTGTAATTCAGTGGTGTATGTGATAGGACAATTGTTTATTATTTGTCTGGCTGGTTCTAAGATAAAATATTACTATATAGCCTAGGCTGGTCTCTATTCACAACTGTCCCAAGCACTGGGATCACAGGCATGGACTATTGTGTCAAGCACTTTGTTGTCAATGAGCATGTATTATGAATGCAATAAAAGCACTTGGGAAGGACTAGAGTATCTGTTTGCTCATTCGTTCATTTGAAGGTTTCTAGGTGAGAGTACTAACTCAGGAATCCTATACTATTGTTTCCTCCCCAATCTCTTCTACGGTCTCTGGAGCTCTGTGGATACCTTCCTTGATGTTCCAGTATAGAAGAAGAACAATTGCCTATTAAAACAAAGACTATATTTGGCTAATGGGATTAATTAAAAACCTTAAATGAGATTGCATCAGCCAATGAATAAATGAAAGATGATGATGATGGATTGATAAATAGATGATATATATATATATATGATTGTGAGATAGATTAGATATATGATAGATAAATAATAGATGATAAACAAATGTAGATAGATAGATAGATAGGCTGATAGAATAAGACAGGCAGGCAGGCAGACAAATATAAAACAGTAGAGGCTTTTTCATGGAACTTATGAGGCAATTCTGGTGGAATCCTGCTTCCCTGTTCTAATAAATGCCCTTTGGAGGCCAAGCCTATCTTTTTCACCATATGAATATTTCAATCAGCATGTTTTAAACACTAAACCTTTCTCCTTTCCATAGGCTAGTTTAAGCCACAGACTTTAACAGATGGCTTTCATTTCAGTGTGTCCCTGACCCTTGGGGCTGAACAGGACTCCAGGCCAACTACCATCAAAGAACTGCTAGAGGCTTATGGCTTAAGTAGTTCAGAATAACCTTGCCCTGACTTTTGGCAAAGCTCCAGAGCATTTAGGGTCAAAAGAGGAATGCATAATCAAAAACTAATCTGTGACTTGTAGAGGAAAGCCTTTCAATTAAAGCTTTTAATGGTTTCACAAGAGACCCACAGTCATTTTCAACACTGGCTTTGAGGACTAGCAGACAAATCAGCAAATGGCTCACCCTGCCCTCGGCAAACACTATAAAACCTAGGTACTCCTCCCTGTCCAGAAAAGTCCTGAGGCTCCTGACAGAGACTTAGATTAAGGAGCACTGAGAAAACTTGACTGTCCTTAATTAAATAAGTGCATTTCTATTGTTTTCAGCAGTCATGGTTCCTTCATAAAGCAGGCTAGAAAGAGAGACCATTGAAAGGCTATGGAAAGGGAAAGAAGTCCTGAACTCTGGCTCAAGCTGGTAGTTAGAAACTGAAATTGCAACACAGGGGTTGTCTCACAAAGCAGGGTGTTAAAACATAATATGGAGCTGGAGGGAGCTGGTTCAGAACTTAGCTTCTGTGGAGGACCTGGGTTCAGTACCTAGTACATACCAGGCAGCTCAAAACCACCTATAAAGCTGTTACCCAGGGAATCTTGTGGATGGATTCAGAGGACTCCACACATGTACACACACATTCACATGTAAATAACACCAACAAACTAGAGCCAGGCAGAGCGGCATAAGCCTTTGATCTCAGCATATAGAAGGCAGAGGCAAGTGAGACCTGCCTGGTCTTCACACTGAGCTAAAGGACAACCAGAACAACATGGTAACCCTGTCTCATGGAGGGAGGAGGGGTGACACTGTGCTTATTTTCAGTAAGATGTTTAGAGCTTTGGAGTTTAAATGTATTAGCATGTCTTTCTCATCTCTAGCTCTAAACAATGCACCTCATAAAGCCTAGAGTGAAAAAATATACATGTGTGTATATGTGTATGTAACCCAGACTGTTGTGTAAGAACTCCACTACTGAGTCAAATCTCTAGACCAAAAGGAAAATTTGATCTAGAATTAAAAAAAAAAAAAAAAAAAGTAAAGCATCTTGTACTTTTAAACTTAATTTATGTGGTCATTATGTAGACATCCAAAGGTATTGCTCTTTCTAAATCTCTGCAATTAAATCTGAAGTATGTGTTCTTCCTTGCCTCTATTTAATAAACTCACTACTCTGCTTTAAACTTCTGTGGTCCTAGTAAAGGATCTACTTTACCTGAAGTGGAATTCCCTAAAAAAAGAAAATCCTCCCCTGATTGTGGGTAGTAGCATTGGGCTCTTTCTCCCTGCCACTGTTAAATGTTGATTGCATTTTCAAAATATTATTTTTTATCTTTGAGTGATTAAAATGAAGACCACAATGTCCTGAGTTGTCTTCATAGTTTAGGCAAAACACTAGTCTGGAAATAGAATCCTGATTAAAATCTGAGTCCTGTTTCTTATTCAGCAACTAGACAATTTGCTTAGTTTCTCCTAGCTTCTATTCTTTATCAGTATGATAGAGTAATGTATATCTAACTCCTAGGTTTCATTCTGATCTAAATGAAGAGCATAGTCAGTACCTAAGGTATTGACTATTTTATTCATGGATATACTATAAGGAACAGTGTGTATACATGATGGATAGGTGTATCTATTTTCTACATGCATATAGACATGAGCTAACATTCTTAAACTGAGATTTTTAGATATAAATTTAGATTTATGCTTTTCCTTGAAAACAAATCAGATATCTAACAATAGTAGGCTGAGTCAAAATGCAACTACCATCTGGGTTGGTAAGAATTCACTGTTTTATCACTTCCTGGGTCATTCTGTCCCTTTGGGTTATTTGACTAAGACATTTTCTATCTGAGTTCCCCTACTGGTGGTCTACCCTCTACCACAGAAGGCCAGAAGTCTTCAAAAATACAGAAGCAAACTGACTAAGTGCACACAGGTGTGTAATACTCAGGGAGAGGCCTCATTGGTCTCTCACCCAACTGAAGACTTAAACTGAGAAGAGAGTCATTCAGAAGACATGAGTCAGACAGTGCTCTAGATTATGAACCTCTCTGTTCTAGATCTTACCACGAAGGCAACCAGCCTTTCTCCACAGTTGCCTGTCTGGCTAAGCAGATGGTCTGCCAGGGGCCCACTTTAGCAACTCTACTGCTATGAAAGGTGCTGTTCACTATGACATTGGTTTTGGTCACCACAATGGTTGGGAAAGCAACATTGACATTTCCTGGGTGGAAGCAGAGATGGGACCCTTGCAATGTAAAGAAAAGAGAATTTGCTGGGGGATGGGTGGGTAGGTGCAGCAGCTTTTGAACTTTCTAGTTTTCTTATCATTTACAACTATCATGTCATAACTACCAGCCAGAAAAATACAATTATCTTCATTCAAGCCTGAGCTGTTAAGTATACATACAGATTGTTTTCAAATAGTTTTAAAAACACTAAATTTCAGAGAAGTTCAAGGCATGTTGTAAAAGTATACTTCATGTATTCAGAAATTTACCACGATTTGGTTTCCATTTTAAAATCTACATGAAGCCAGCATTTTTTTTTTTAAATGTAATGGGGGCAACTGTTTAGTCAGTCTGCTTTGTCCTGTGTACTTTTTTGTATAATCACAACTGTATGATTATTTCATGAAATGAAAGTGGAGATCTCTATACTGCAGTGGGAAAACTGCACTGTTCATTGATGCTGACTTTGAGTTATTTCTAATTCCATGTGAAATGTTCTTCAACTCTGTTAAGTGTAGACACTTAAGAACAATGAGAAAATTGTGCAGTAGTGGTATATGCCTTTAATCCCAGCACTCAGGAGGCAGAGGCAGGAAAATCTCTGTGAGTTTGAGGCTAGCCTTGTCTACAGAATGAGTTCTAGGACAGCCAAGGCTACTGTAAGACTCTGGTGGGCCTTAACTTACCCGAGACCCTCGAGTGAATACATAGAGTCAGGGATTGATGCAAAATGCAAGAGGAATTTATTGATTCAGCATGCTGAGGTCACTCTGCATACCAAGATGAGAGAGCAGCCATGTGAAGCCCATTCAGGGACCTTAAATATGGATTTTAGAGCAGCAGCCATTAGGCACAATGTGATTGGCAGAACAGTGGGACTTTTAAACTGATTTGTCTTTAGAGCATGAGGTAGTAGGGGCTTAATCAGCCCCTCCCTTCCAGCCTATGTGAACCTGTTTCTTCCAGGAGGGGAGGCGTGCCCAAGTGCTCAGAGTGGGGAGGGGACCCTGGTGGAATATCTCATAGTTCTTGAGCTGACTTCTCATTCCCCCTTTTTTCTTGTGCATCCTTCAATCCTAAAGCTATTGTTGATAGCTATGCAGCTTATACACCTGGTTTTCTGTATCTAGCTCTTTGTATTTCTGCTTTAAGATCATTAGCTGTATTGCCCTATGCATTTCTTAATGAAGGCAGCCAAGTGGTTCAAAATATAGGGGGCAAGAGTCAACAATAGCAGGAGAACAATTAAGGTCTTAACAAGGTAGATATTGGTTAACTAAGAGGTTAAACCAAGACTTGAACCAGCCCTGACTCTGTTTCCCCTCTCTCTTCTGATTGGCTAACCCTACTCTCACCTTGGTGATTGAATCTTTACCAACCCCAGACTGGTCTATATAAGAGCAACACTTTTCAGCTAAGGCAGCACTTTTCCTTGCTGGAGGAAGAGTTAAGTCTACTCTCCTCCTATTCTGTAGTACTACTTCTGATAACAAAGTCAGTGATTCTTTAAGATGACTGACGTAAGCTTCTATTCTCTCTCTATCTAAATCAATGACTGCCCTCAGACTGTCATAATTTTCACTTTATAAGACCAAAGCAGAGGTCCTGGTGGCTGCCCCAGCCACCCCCAACCACAACAGAAGGGAAACAGTGAGTGCTGTCCAAAGGTACCACAAACAGTCATGATCAAGGTCAGGTGATCTTGAGCTTGAGCAAATTGTCCATCTTCTGTACTGTCCAGCAGGGATCTCTGGGGAGTGGGGCATATGCAGGTTTCACACAGGAAGCATGCACCCAGGCCTCAATACTGTTTACCTTGAGGACTGTGGGAGTAGTTAGCAGTGCCAGGAAGGGTCTTTTTCATCTGGGTTCCAGTGACTGTGTCCGATGCCTCTTTACATAGATCCTGTCACTAGTCTGGAAGTGTTGAGGGGTCTCTGGCTTCCCTGGAGCATTTAAGGCAGACAGTTTGGGCCAAATTTCATGCTGTGGGATACCTCCTGGGAGGGCCCAGTGTACACCAAGGGAGTTGGGGTACCACACAGGATCTCAAAAGGGATCAGGTTAAAATGGTAGAGGGTGTTCTGAGCTCAGAACAGGGCCAAGGGGAGGGGCACCACCCAGTCCTAGCCAGCCTCCAGGGTCAATTTAATTAAGGTCTCTTTTTTGGAGGGGTTCTATTCATTCTCTCTATCTGCCCTGAGCATTGGGGATGGTACTCACAATGAAGTTTCCAATCTGTCCCCAATACTTTTGCCATCCCCTGGCTTACCTGAGAGACAAAAGCAGAACCATTGTCCTATCCAATTACCTTGGGCACCCCAAACCTCGGGGAAATTTCCTCCAATATCTTCTTGGACACCATGGCAGCTGTTTCCTGCTTGGTGGGGAATGCCTCAACTCTTCTAGAGAAAGTATCTACAAACACCTGAAGGTATTTGTAACCACATTTTCCTGGCTTAACTTCTGTAAAATCGACCTCTCGATATACTCTAGGCTGTTCTCCCCTAGGTCTTTTGCCCTGTTATTCTTGGCTGCATAAACATTTACTTGCTGGCACACCTTACACTGTTCTGGCCCAATACCTGAGTCTTTTTATACATATTTTAGTTCCCTTAACTGCTTGGACAAGCTTTTTATCTCCTAAATGAGTCCATCTGTGCATTTGGCCTAGTAAGTCTTTTGCTTGCTTTTTGGGGAGCATAGTTTTCTTTCTTGTGTGCCATTTCCCTTCCTTCTCTAGGTTATAGCTTGTAGGGTTGCTAGCAATCTGAGTCCTTTCTTCTTCAGTGTATTCTAAGTGAGGTCATCCCTTAGTCCAGTCCCACTTCCCAGCAGGTGTTTCTTGTAGGCCCATAACCAGAATAGGCTCCTGCAGAGCCACTTCTTGAGCCACTAGATCTGCCTGGTTATTGCCCTGGGCCACTGGTTTTCTTCCTTTCTGATGTCCTGGGCGTGAATAATACTCACAGTTACTGGCTTCATTGGGGCATCCAAGAGATCCAGGATTTCTTGTTTGTTTCCTCTGGTGTGAGTAATCCTCTCTCTTGGCATATAGCTCTGTGGTCATGGGATGTGGCAAAGGCATACTTGCTATCCATGTAGATGATGATTTTCTTGTAGGCTCCAAGTTCTATGGACTTGGTGAGGGCAGTAACTCCACTTCCTGTGTCGACGTGTCAAGGGGTAGAGGTTCTGCCCAGATGATATTTGTGCTGTCCACCACAGCAGCACCTGCTTGTCTCTGTCCTTCATGGAGTAAACTGCTCCTGTCTATAAACCAGGTAGCCTTGACTTTTGGCAGGGGTCAGTCGGAAAGGTCTCTCCTTTTGGGTCAGTTAGTTGTGGCCTGTTGGGCAGGAAATGTATCTGGGCCCCCATTTTGGAGAGCATATCTCGCCCCAACAGAGGGTAGGGATAGTCTGGGGCGACCTTGAATGAATGGGATACCCGGCCCATTCCTAGGTCCACTGTTTTTTCGGATAGTCCATGAATACATTTTGGTGCCAATGACTTCTTGGACCCAAGATCTTTTCTTGAAAACGGGGCAATTGGCTTGGAGGACCAAGTGTAGAGCCCCTGTGTTCACCAAGAATTGAGTGGGTTTCCCCTCCACTCTCACAGTTATACTGGGTTTGGGGAGGGGGTCCAAACCCTCTCTCCCCTAATCACTGTCTTCACTCAGGGCTTACACCTTTTGCCGCTTGGGGGCACTTTTCCCATGGCCAGGGATTTCCTGCTCCCATCTTCTGTTAGGACACTCTCAGGCCCAATGGCCTCTCTCTCTTTGCCCACTGGTCCTTTTTTGTCTCTCTTCTTTGCTTCCCTAACTACTGTAGCCAGGACTTCTGAAGATTCCTTCCCTGCCACTTTTCTTCCTTTCTCTTTCTCTGCTCCTTCTCCCCCCTGTCTCCCTGTTATGGTAGACTTTCTCAGCAACCTGCACTAACTCTCTTAATGGTCTACCCTGTCTCTACTAGCCTGGTCTATAAAAGCTATAGTCACAGTAGCTTTGTCCTCCTTGCTGCTGAGGTCATAGGGTGTGTATTGGCAGAATGCCTCTATGAGCTGCTCTAGAAATGCTGCGGGCAACTCATCCCTGCTTATCCTCACATACCTTGGTCAGATTTGTGGGTCGTCAAGCGGCCCCCTTGAGACCTGCCAACGGAGTCTGGTGATGAACCTTTAGGTGCCCCTTACCTTCTGCCATAGTCAGGGAAAGCCTGCTGTTGATGACAGCCTGGTCAATCAATGGTGTCTGAGGAAGCTTTCTTTTTTTTTCTTTCTTTCTTTCTTTTTCTTTTTTGATACTTTATTTACATTTCAAATGTTTCTCCCTTTCCAGATCTCCCCCTTGGAACCTCCCTATCCCCTCCCCCTCCCCCTGCCTTTGTGAGGGTATTCCCCCACCCACCCACCTACCAACTCTTGTCTTCCCTCCTTGGCCTTCTCCTATACTGGGGCATCTAACATCCTCAGGCCCAAGGGCCTCTCCTCCCCCTGCTGGCTAACAAGACCCTCCTCTGCCACATATGTAGCCAGCACCATGGGTCCTTCCATGTGTATTCTTTGGTTGGTGATCCAGTCTCCTGGAGCATCAGGAGGTTAGGTCAGTTGACACTGTTGCTCCTTCCATGAGGCTGCCAACTCCCTCAGCTCCTTCAGTCTCCAACTCCTCCATCTGGGACCCTGAGGAAGCATTCTTTCTAACTTCCTGTATTATCTTCTCTTGATCTTCAGTTGTGAAGAAAACTCTCCTAGGTGGGCTGATGAGTAAATAAGACCATTTTAAAGAGATTAATTGGCCCCTTGGAAAGGGAGATGGGATCTCCTCCTGCTCCTCCCTCTGGCAAAGGGTAGGTCCATAGGGGCCAGGATAAGGGGATATGGAGGAGGAGGGTCTTGGAGTAACAGATCCATTGTTGAAGGATCTTGGAGGATCTATTTCTTCTCAGGTCTGGATCTCTCCTCCCAGGTGTTTTATTTTTTTTGTTTTTTTTTGTTTTTGTCCTGATGGCCAGAACCTGTGAGGCAGGTCTTGGGGGAGGAAAGAAAGGCCTTTATCTATGGGGGTAGAGGGGGAAAGGCCTTTATCTATGGGGGTAGAGGGGGCCCTCTACTAGATTCTCTCCCTCCTAGTTTTCTTTTCTTTCCCTAACTTTCCGATGTATAACTGGGTAAATTCAGTCTGTCCGATGTCAAAAAAAAAGCTGGGCAGTGGAGGCGCACGCCTTTAATCCCAGCACTCGGGAGGCAGAGACAGGTGGATTTGTGAGTTCAAGGCCAGCCTGGTCTATGGAGTGAGTTCCAGGACAGCCAGGGCTATACAGAGAAACCCTGTCTCAAAAAACCAAAAAACAAAAATCAAACAACAACAAAAAGTTAGTTTAAGTCTTAGAATGCAAAGGAAAACAATTAACACACAGACAGCTCGACCCTGGTTGTGTAAACAACCAACATACAGTTGTCCCTTCCATGGACTCAGAACAGACTTTCTCAGCCAGCTCCAGCTGCGCTGAGATAAACCAGAACCAGGTGGCCTTGCTGCATTAGCAGAAGCCAGGTCCAGAAGGAGGAGCCTTCTCAACTCCTTCCAGGGGGGCCTGAAGTGTCCTTCAGACCCCCCTCCCCGAAGTTGCCACGTTAAGGCATGTTTGCCCATCACACTTGACCTCCCCAAACACCGTGGTCTCTTTGAGCCCCCTGAAGCTTGCAAGCAAGACTTTTAAACAGACTTACAGACACAGACAAACATTGAGACGACTGAGGTTACCTGCCTGAGCCATTCCTCCAATCCACCATTCTCCAGTACATCTCCACAGAGGGTCATTTCCTGGCCAATGCACCATGTGTAAATCTCTCGTGAGCCTTAACTTATCAGAGACCCTCAAGTGAACACATGGAGTCGGGGATTGATGCAAAATACAAGACAAATTTATTGATTCAGCATGCTGAGGTTGCTCTGCATACCAAGACGAGAGAGCAACCATGTGGAGCCAGTTCAGGGACCTTATATATGGATTTTAGAGCAGCAGCCATTGGCACAATGTGATTGGCAGAACAGTGGGACTTTTAAACTGATTGGTCTTTAGGGAATGAGGTAGCAGGGACTTAATCAGCCTCTCCCTTCCAGCCTATGTGAATTTGTTTCTTACAGGAGGGGATGAGTGCCCATGTGTTCTGAGGGGGGAGGGGACTCTGGTGGAATATCTCACAGTTCCTGAGCTGACTTCTCACTACATAGAGGAATCCTGTCTTGAGGAAGGTAAAAAGAACAATGAATTGTGTTCATCTGTACTCATGTACATTCTATCACATGTAGTAAAGTCTCAACTGACTCCTTTTGCTTTCTGCTGAAGAAGTTAGCTTTGCCTTTGTAAGGGTCCAAGAATTGCTTAGGGAAGACCTCAGATTCAGATAGTATACAAAGGCAAGGAGCATTTATTCTGCAGAAACAACCACCATGCTGGGGTTAACCGTTATCCAAATGGGCAGCTCCAATCAAAGGCATGCAGGCCTTCTTATAGGGAACCAGAGGAACACTCTAAAAGGATTAGGTAATCTAAAACTTCATTGGTGGATGCTGGGGGTTTGGGGATCACAGGTGGTCAGTGGTCTGCATTTCTATGTCATGAACATTTAACCATAGGATGAGATAGGGCTGCCCAGCAGAGATGGCCCATCCTGAGATAAGGTTTTTCCCAATTTTTGTGGTTATCCCCAGGCTGTTCTTTGGGAGGGGGTTTTATGACCTGGTTTCTGGATTTTATGTTCTGTTTCTGGAGTTGGTGCCTATGGCCTTTTTTTTTTTAAAAAAAAAAAAAAAAATCAGGCCTGGTCCTTAAATGGAAACAAAAGGGGTTACATCATCCTTTTAGGTTGCCTACCATAAGTTAATTACACTATGAATGCACATCCTTGTGTCTAGATGGGAGTCAAGCTGTGGAAGGTACTTTAGAACAATATCTTCAACATTAGTCTTTTCTAGTATTTGCCAATTGATATTCACATCTGTTGAGAACTGACTTCCTTTGAGCTCTCTTCATAGGACAGGATATTTATTCATTTAATATGTGTGGATGTTTTGGCCTTCATGCACACATTTCATGCCTGGTGCCTGTGGAGGACAGAAAAGGGTTTGATTCTCCTGGAACTATATTTCAGACAGTTGTGAGCCACCAAGTGGGTGCTGGGAATCAATCTGGGAGTCTGGAAGAGTATCAGTTTTCTTAACAGCCAACCCATCTCTTCATCCCCAGGGTATTTATTTCATGATGTATGACATGAGTTTATTTATTAGAATAGCAAAAGGTGTATTTAAATATTTTTTATAGAAACATGTAGATGAACAAATTCTATGAATAAAACCACATACATAACTGATGATCAATCTGGGTCATTATTTTTCCCGGTTTGCAAAGATAGTTCTGGAGATTCAAGCTATTTAAAGAAATCTTTAAACTGCAAACTGTTTTGGAAACCCTTCCCCATCTTCTGAGCTCCAGCATAGTTTACATAGCACAGTAACAAAAAAAGTCACCTGTAACTCAATTATTCATGTTCAGTGTTATCTAAAAGCTGAGGCTATCTCAGATGGACTATACTGTAAGGTCACCCTAGCCTTGATTAATATATGGTAGCCCAAGATGAGAAGGTTGTCACAGGAAGGGACTCCTCTCCTTGCTTGAAACTTCAAGGTATGTCTTAGAACTAACTATCACAATCCATTTACATTCCTCAGTGATGTTCCCAGGAAGGATGGTATTTCGGCTGAAGTTTCTGGAAGCTTAAAAGAACACCATGACTCAGCTCAGCCATCTTGACACCAATCCATCCTGGCTGCTGTTTGGGAATGTTCCCAGATGACAATGATGAATGAAAAAAGAAAGCCTCACTGCTAGTTGTGTATTACCAAAATATCCTTGTTGCAAGATATCACTTTTCACTTTATTTAATAAACACATTTCTCTGCCCCAAAGACGCACAGAAAAACTTGGCAAATAAAAATAAGCTTTAAAAAAATTATAAGCCTGACTTATACATTGCTTTATTTAGAGGATACTTTTCACACTTTTTTTTCCTTCCACCCACCAAAAGGAACATGCATAATAAATGAGACTGAGCTTGGCAGGAAATCCATCAATAAGGTTAATTTAATGTAGGCAGAATCGCTAATCTCCATATGGCTATCAGGGGTTGTTCTTATTTCAAAACCAATGACTTCCAAACAGTAGAGCATGCCTCTCCAAAGGAGTTGAGACCGGAAATCTCAGCTACATGGGAAAGCACACCCCCACCTTGAGATATCATATGGGAATTCAGGTTTCAGGTCACTCACAGCAGAGAGAGTTGTTCAAACTCCAGCTCATTACTCACGTGTTCCAACCTTCTGAGGAGACAGAAGTCCTACAGACACTCTCAGCTTCCTCATCAGCAGACTCAAGAGACAGTGCACAGAGTTGCATGCTGGGTACATGGCAGGTATTTCAGAAGAAATGTTTAGCATTATATCTAATATTTAAAGGTTTCATTTTAAAATACTTTAAGTTGGTGACAGTAACAATACAACCCTTGGCAAGGGTTGCTCACCTTGAAAAGGAGGTAGAGAGAGAGATGATGCCTGGAGAATTGTAGGCTTTTTTTTTTTTTTTCTTTTTTAAGTCCTCCATCAACAACTGAACTGTGAAAAAATTTGATTCACATTAGGAAACTGTTTTGTTCCTGTTGGCTCCTTTGGTATGTATATAAAATAAAAATCTTGAGAAACAGGTTTTAAATGCCTTTGGTAGTAAGATGCTAATACGTGTTTTCTGGTAGCTGGCAATGCTCTATGTTACCATGAAGTTTCAGTCATTAAGCAAAAAAAAAAAAAAAAATTGTATCTAAGAATATTAGCTGAGTCCACAGCAGCCTTTTCATTACATAAATTTGCTTAAGTTACAGAGTGAAGTAAATGCAATTATAGATTTCTGGGCATGACAAGGTACCATTCTTTTTTGACTGATTTTTTTTTTTTTAAAGAACAAAAATTATATAATAGGCGCTTATGTAGATGGAGATCGATCCTATTTAAAACGTGATCTAGTCATCAGAGAAGATGGAGTAAGATTGAAGAGGAAGCCATCACTCTTTTAAATGAGACTTGTGGACAGCTACTGTGCAGCCTGCTTTACTTCTGTAGTAGGTAAGAAAAGAAAGAGGGGAAGAGAGGAGGAGGGAGAGGTGGGGACAGGGTAGGAGAAAGGAGAACAGGAGAGAGGAGGCAGCTGTCCTCTCAGTCTTTCTCTCTCCTGGTTTTTCCCTAAGGTCTAGTTCAACTTTAAAAGTCTGAAGCTATGTGGAGGATTGGAGAGGAGGAGAGGGAGAAGCTGAGAAAACAGAGGGGGTGAGAGATAAGCGTAAGAACAAATAGCTTCAAGAAAATATTGATAAATGCAGGTTTTATAATATGTCAATCATTGGCACCCACTCATTCCAATTAACACTGCTATTCCAGCTAATCTTAGAGTTGAAGGTTGTCTTCCAAATTAGTATTGTTTTAAGATGTAGTTATATTCACCTTAGTCTTTGCTTTACACATGTTTAGTGATTTAGTGTATAGTACTCTCCAAAAGATATAGAGGGTTATATTAAAACAGTCAGAATTTACTTGTCCAGTCTTCCATACATTTTTCCACCCCAACCTACTAAAATCCTCTGCAATATTTTGACTCCATCCTTGACTCTAGAGTTCAAAGCCTTAAGGTTTTACTCTGACAGTACCACTTAGCTATGTTACCTCACACAAGCTAATTACGGTCTCTAAACCTCTAAGCTTTAATTTCCTAATCCTGAACATGAAGAGAATTAAAGTAAGGGCAGTTAATCAAGAAAAAAACAAAAACAAAAGAGTAATCCAAATTGTAGAGGAAGAACTGGCATTATCCCTGTTCCTAAGCAGTGATTGTGTCTGTAGGGATCCTAGAGTCCACAAAAAGGGTGTTAGAACTAGCTAGCTAATTCATCAAAACTGCAGGATACAAAATTAGCTGCATTTCTGTACAATGAGTATGGGTAACCTTGAAGCCAAATTAACAAAACATAAAATACTCGGTCAGCAAAATTGCCCAGCTGGTAAAAGTGCTTGCTATACAACCTGATGACCTGAGTATGAGCCCTGGAATCCATTATCAAAAAGCTAGAGGCAGTGGTGAAGATTTACAGTTTTAGCTCTCATGCTGTGAGATAAAAGGCCAAGGTGAGATAAGAATTGCCCAAAGCTCATAGGCCACCTAGCCTGAAGTATGCAGCATGGTGGAAAGAAGAGAGACCTTGCCTCAAGGTGAAAGGAGAAAATCAACTCCAAAACTCTGACCTCCACACATACAGGGAGGCAGATATACCTCTATTCTTACACTCTCCCCCCCCCACACACAGAGGCACACACATAACCATTAACACACACACACACACACACACACACACACACACACTACCACCACCACCACCACCAGTAATCTACAGAATGGAAGGAAATATATATAAATCATAAATCTGATGAGGGACTAACCCTAAATATTTTCTACCTGTAAATATGTGTGTGTGTGTGTGTGTGTGTGTGTGTGTGTGTGTGTGTGTGTGTTTCAGCATCTTGTCAAGTCCAAGCATTTATTACATTCAAGATAACTCTAGAGAAGCAACCCACAGATGCTCCTACTCACAGACACAGATGCTTCAACTGGACCTGTCCCTTCCTATCTATCTGCAGATGGTTCTACAGACCCTGGACAGCAAGGAAGCAGCCAACTCTCCTAAGACTGGACCAACATCCCCATACCCAATTTCTTAGGTTTCCCAGAGACACATCACCCCAAAGTCAGCAGGAAGTAGTTAAAGTCCATGACTACCATTCACCATCACCTTTTGGTAATTTTTCCTTTTTTAATTAAACCAAAATAGAGAAATGTTAGCATTCCTTCTAGGCTCCGTCCCACAGTTACCTGGCAATAGTCAGGTATGCCTGACTCACTATAAAAGGGCCTGTTTGCCCCCTCCTCACTCTCTTGCTTTTGCTCTCTTACCCTCTTTCCCTTCCCTCCCCATTGCCCCCCCCCCACGCTCATGGTTGGCCTCTACTCCTCTCTCTCTCTCTTTCTCTCTCTCTCTCTCTCTCTCTCTGCCTTTCTCTGTCTCCACTACCCCTTTAACTCCCCTCACCATGTCCTAAATAAAGTCTACTATATACCATACTCATTGTTTGACTGGTTTCTCAGGGTGAAGTGATGCCTCAGCATGGACCCACAGAGGCCATGCACCAAACCACACCTCCACCAAGCATATCCCTGGCTTTTTTTTTATAAAACAACACATTCCAAACCTGAAGAAAAAGATGACACCACTTGATGGCTTCCTGTGTGTCTCCCTCTGAGTGATTTTTAGATGCTTCCAAAGTAGCCTGTAGAAATCAGGCCTCAGTTCTTTGCAGACTTGTGCCACTTGTCTGACAGTGGTTTATCAAAGTTGTTGGAAGTCCTTATCATCTAGTAGTCATAAAATGTGTCCTCTAGCCATCCCTGTTACTTCATGCCTGTCATCCCTGCTTTAAAGAGGACGAGGCAGAAAAATGTGAATTCATGGCTTGTCTAGGAGACCGAGAAAGACCCTGTCTTTTGAAACAAGATGAGACAGGGAAGGGAGAAAGAGAATGAGGAGCAAGAAGAGGAGGAAGAAAGAAGAGGGGGGTTAAAGAGAGAGAAGAGACAGATGAGGTAATGAAGAGGGTGGAGAGTAAGGGAGAGAAGGGAGAGAAGAGAAGAGAAGGGAAGAAAAGAGAAGAGAAGAGGTCTTCTATAACCTCAGTAAGGTTTCTCAGCTTCATTGAGAGCAGAGTGGAAGGGGAGCAAGGGAGTCATTAGCTAAGCCAAGCCTTAAGCAAACCCCAAACCTACTAAGACAGAATGTGAATTCTACCTTTATTTTCCAAGTGATTTGGGCATATATTTTAAAAACACTGATCTTAAGTATTTGAGGAGTTCAGTTTTTGTTTAACTGATCTGAGACCTCATCCGTCTTTAGCACTTACTTGCTATAAGACTTTCAAGAGGAAGTTACTTCACTTCTGAGTCTGAGTTTCCACATCTGGAAAATGGGAATGAAAATAAGTCTCACTTCATGGGCTACTGTAATGAAGATATGTGATCCTATGATGAAAATCATGCTGCCTAGCAAAAGTAAGTGCTTAGACAAAATGAGTTAAAAGGAATGCACTTCCCTTTGAATACAATGAAGTCCTAGGGATAGTTGGGGAGGGTTTTATTGTAGATATGTAGATATGTAAAGGTGGAGTAAAGCTAGAATCATCTGGAAGGATCCAGGGCAGGAAGAAAAAGCAGTAGACTAAACTTGGCCAGTACACTGAACTGGACATGAGAGGAGAGAGATGGGGAGAGAGAAAAAGTAAGAAAAGAGAGGGGAGAGAGGACTAAGGGGACCAAGAAAGAGTGCCTGGCCAGATTGGCAGGGTGATATACATATGAGAAGTAGGGGGAGGGGAGAACAGCTGAGAGGAGCCATAGGTACTGAGTGAATCAGGAAGGCCAGTGTGCTCTTTGGCAAGGTAACAGGCAGCACAGCTCACTAGAGAAGGTCACAAAAGGCATTGAACCTCTAGTTTGGTCTTGGGCTACTCATTCTGGGGGAAGCCAGATTCTGTCTTGGGAACATACAAGCAGGTCATTAACATTAACAATACTGATACCTAAGATTTTAACCATACTATTGATATATTGTATATTTTTCATGCTCAGAGCAATCTAATGACATAACCACCATTTGTTTCTTTTGTATTGAAAAGGACTCTGAGGCTCAAGGGCATGGTTCCAATGATGAGGTATGGAGTTAGGTTTCCATGTTAATTGAAATTCATCACACCAGCTTGTGACTTGCAAATGCTTATTTGCTCTTAGGACTTTGATTTCCACTTTTGTGACATGGTGTTAATTAGGGTTTCTATTCCTGTGAAGAGACACCATGACCATGGGAAAACATTTAGTTGGACTGGCTTATAGTTTCAGAGGTTTAGTCCACTATCATCATGGCAAGAAGCATGGCAGCATGTAGGCAGACTGGTTGGTGCTAGAGAGGGAGCTGAGAGTCCTACATCTTGATCTGCAGGCAACAGGAAGAGAGAAAGCATTTGAAATCTCAAGGCCTACTCCCCAGTGAATGCTTCCTCCAACAAGACTACACCTACGTCACCAAGGCCACATGTCCTAGTCCTTCAAAATAATGACATTCCCCATGAGCCTATGAGAGTCATTTTCATTCAAATCACCACAAGAGGGGAATGAAATATATGATGTATAGGTTTGTAACACAGGCAAAAAGAAAACTTATCTAGCATCTAACACACATTTGGCAGGTAATAAGTGTCTATAAACCAGGGTTTTCATGCCTAGCTGCATCTTAGACAATCTTAGTGCACTTTAAAAAAGTATCAGAGTTCAGGAACTGTGACCTAAAGATTTGACTTAGTCTTCAAATTTTCCAAACTATTCACATACTACTCCTGCAGGAGAGCCAGGGCAGATAGAAAATCTAGCTATAGTTTCCAAGCTGCTGCCTGTGTGTGTGGTGACTGCTTCTTTACCATCATACTTAGCTTGTATTGATTGCATCACTGACTCAACCAGACATAAAAACACAGCTTCTGGGTCCAAAGAACCAAACACAAGAGAAGATATGAGAAGAACATGTCCTGTCAGGAACCATGCTGATTCCAGACTCTCATTTGTACTAACAGTGGATTCCAATACCCACATTAATGCTTACTGCCCTTTGTTTCTCTTATCCTGTCAGCACATGGCCATGCAGGCTGATACCATGGATCTCTGGCCATAGATTCTTGGGTATACTAACATGTGAGCAGCTAATACCCCTGGATCAAGTGGGACACATTTAAGAGGAGGGTTCCTTGGTTGTTGCACCTCACCCACAGTTTCTAATTCCCTATACTATTTTCATGTTCCCAAGTAATTCTGATGCTGTCTATCCAATGCCTATATATTTAGAAGCTAACTACAAGAGGTTCCATGGATGCTACAGGGAACCCAAATCTAAGATACAGTGTTTGATGACAAAAAGGGGGAAAAAAAAACAGGGGTGGGAGCTAGTGAAAGATGAGGGGTGCATTACTATTTGTAAGGAAATGGGTTGAGATCTTGCAGGCTATATGTGCAGATATTATTTCTAGAAGGTTCCAAAGAACCAAAGAATAGATCCCTCAGGGATCTGGGATGGGAACTCAATGCTTCTGTGGTTGGTTGTTCTGTGGTCTACTCAACCCCAGTACCACCCTTCCTGCTCTCTGTATGAGTCTGCATCCTCCACAGAAGACACAGTCAACTGTGCCTCCCTTGATGGCTGACTTCTTGGGTTTCTTCAGTATGAGTCACAGCAAGCAATCTAATAGAAGACAGACTGAGGATTTTCTTCCATGCCTCCTCCTTCTTTGGTGCTGTGTCTCTGGCAATACATAAATTTGTCTCAAACCAACTTCTTCCCAACTCAAACTGGACCACACTAATATATCTTCCTCCTTCAGGCTGTTGTCTAAGTGTCTGGGTTCCCCCAATGTCCCTTGTTTTTCCACTCACCCTAACACATTACTGTAAATAGTCCTTTCATTGAAGTCTCTTAATTTGAACCTTCTGGAAGCATTCTTTTCTTTCCCAAGTTCCTGAGAGGCATGGACACTTTTGTATCCTTTAAATATTTTACATGTGTTTGTAATATCTATCCAAAATGAAAATATTGGAAAAAAATCATGGGAATGGAGATTAATCTGGTGTAATCCTTAGCACTAAGTCCCAAAGACTGTCTGAAGAGCATTGGTCCACTCCAGCACCTTCATCTTATTTGGCCTTAATCTGATTTCAACAATGCCGTCTACCTGTACTATAGTTCCATCAGCACACAAAACTGAAAACTCCCAAAGACAAGGGCCATGGCTGGGGCTCTCTGCAATGTTAATGGCCCCTGGGTAGTTAGAGAAATATGCTGGGAAGAAATTTTTAGCACATCTGAGTTCAAGTGACATCCATGCCACCTTCATGTTGGGTTCCTACCAGATTCCTATCTTTTCTGAGCCCTTAATGGACTCACCACAGCAAACATGAGTTTGAATGGTGTCACTGTTCTATTGCTATGAAGAGACACCATGACAAAAGCAACTCTTATAAAAAAGAAATCATTTATTTGGAGGCTTGCTTACAGTGTCAGAGGGTCAGTCAATTATCATCATGGCTGGGGCATGGGACCACTCATAGCACCAGAGCAGTAGTTGAGAGTTACATCCTGATCCACAGGCAGAGGGTAGGGGGGAGACAAAACACAGCTGGGCCTGGCATGGGCTTTTGAAACAAGTTCACCCCAGTGACCCTTTTGTTCCAACAAGGCCACTTCTGTAACGTGTAGTTTCTACTACCCCGCTTTAAGCTCCTGGCAGGAAGCATTGCCAGCCACCACCTTGGTTTCCTTGGATCTGTGAATAAAAGACACACACAGAGAGAGAGAGAGAGAGAGAGAGAGAGAGAGAGAGAGAGAGAGAGAGCTTATTTTTAACCTGCCTTCTGGATCCATGGCTGGGCTCTTCTAAGCCTCCCACACCTAGCATGCCTCTTCCTTTACTCCTTGCTCAACACTCTAAACATGCCCTTAGCTTAGTTGCTCAGTTGCCTTTTTCTTGCTCAACATCCTACATCTGCTCTCAGCTTAGTTTCATTTCTAATTTCCCACCTCGGGAAGTGGCCAATGTCCACTCCATCCAAGATCTCACATGACTGGTGACTCTCTCTCCCTCTAAAGCATGGGAACCTGAAGTCCTGCCTCTTCCACACAGCCATTGGCTGTTGGCATCTTTATTGATTGATTAAGACCCAATTGGGATCAGGACCTTCAGCATTCACATGCAGATCCCTGATCAAAGCATCAGAAGCAACCCCCTCACACATCTATTCATCCTTCTAATCCTTTCAAATAGTGCTCTTCCCTGGTGACTATACATTCAAATATATGAGCCTATAAGGACCATTCTTATTCAAACCCCCACAAATGGCTTGGATATCACCTCTTGGGCACCATGAGTAATAAATATTACTTGTATTACTAAGAAAAAGTCATTAAACTCCTAACTGTTCTCAATCTAGTATATATGCACAATACATACCCTTATTTCATACCTGAGTTTTCTGAAGCAAAGATGGACATGAAATACACAGGGGAAAAGAGTTAGACTGGAGTCTAACTCCAGACTAACTAGAGTTAGATTCAGAGAACATAAAACTCTAAGTAATGATTTTGAAAGTTTGATATCTATTTAGCAAGAGTAATGATTTAAATTGAGAAGTTTCCAGATGGTATTCACAGTTAATAATGCCCATCTGTGATCCATATCATGAATTATCTCTCACTGTTTGCCTCAGGTGCTAAAATGTCTCCCTACAGATTCAAGGTCATGTATGACATATATGGCAAGCACGAAACATCTTGCTTGACATTATGTAAGACTTACAAAATAGTAGAAAACATCATGAATGCTATTTAAACATTTGTGTCATACTGAAAACCATGTTGACATGTTAGAAGACCCTGCCATACACTCACACCTGCCTCAGGAACCTAGAAGACTGACTCTCTTTGTAAACATGGTTTTGAACCACTTGGACCAGTTCTGAAGGCTTTTGAGCCTGCTATCCTCACCTCTGCTCTTGATAAGACTTCAGAGTCCCTCACAGTAGAGGCCAGCTTGCTGTTCTGTCTACCCCTTGACCACAAGACTCTTCCCTTCTTAGTATCATAGCTGTAGTTAGTGAGTAATCCCACCTTTCTCTTTGGTCACTCAGGACCAGGCCACCTGGATAACAGAGCCTGACTCTCTGACACCTAAATATCTTTGGGCCAATTCTCCTATCTGTAATGATACTGCAGAAGCATTCTAGCAATAATTAGTGCAAAGCACTTGGTGAAGGGTGGTAACAGGAGTTGAGCATACCAACCCAAATGTAGTCACAGGACATCCCAGTTTGTGTTCCCTTAATCCTCCCCACCTTGACCCTTTTCTTTTCATATATTAGCCCAAATGTCCACTTCCTACTCCATAGAAAACTCTAATCAGTATCTTACTTGAAAGCTTCTTTATTCCCTCCAACAGTACAATTTATGTGCCGATATCATTGTAACACCTCTGACACTCATGGCTTTGTACAGTTCACGGTTCCTACCCTAGTGCTTCTTCTGCCTCTCAGAATAGAAAAACCTCTGTGTCTCCTGTCTCTATATCTTCTCCCAGAATGCTCCTGACCCAAAGCTGGGGACAGGAGGAAACTTCATTATTCCTGTTCATTATGGAACTAGCCTGTCCAGTCTCAACTGTCTTTAACCGTTGCTGTACACTAGAAACTCCTGGTAATATTAAAGTATGCCAATTTTCAAGCCACATCCCAGAGATCAGTTTCAGTTGATTTGGAGTGGAACCCACTTCTTGTTACTTCTTTCAAAGCTTCCCAAGCACACTTAGTATGCAGCTGAAAGCAAGAATGACTGCATTGTATTAACCAGGATGGCTTTGTCCTCAGGCATGCTCTGAGCCTCGTGCTTTTACAAGTTGTCTACTACCTATACTTTCTCTGTTTTAACATTTCTAATTATATCTTAGGAATTAAATTTCAACCCTCACCTCTTTTTTGATATAATATACAAGGAATCCTTTTTAAACAAATAAACACGTTTGGTCATTACCTCATTGGGGCAGAAAATCAAGCTATAAAGAAGGAAGCTAAGCAATTCCCATTAAAATGAGAGGCTCATCAATCAATGGTCTGTTCTCTATGCTCCTGCATGGTGGTAGGTCAGCACCATTGATGATATTCCACTTCTGCCCCTCCTCAAAATAAATCAGACAGCAATCTCACAAACAACAAAGACCAAAGCTGACTTTAAGAATGGGGTCACTGATAAATAATGATGAGAAAATAGGGAAGGAGAGAAAAAGCAAAAGGAAATGAAGGCTGATGACTTAATGGGGCTATGAAGACAAATGAGTTAATGGTAAATACTGTGCATGAAGGTGAATCAACAGGCTTTGATGGTGTCTACAAGTGCCATTTCCCTTAAGTGTCTACATGATTAAATATCTCCTGAAATAAAATTTAAAAGGTATTATATTTTGAAGACTTTCAGGTCTTCAACCTTGAGGGATATTATTCTCATATTCATGGTACAGACTTGCTGTAGTTTTAATTACTCATGAGAATAAAACTATGATGTGAAAAGGAAAAAAATCCCAATTACACACAGAAACTCTGGAGCAGCCATACGCTTTTAACTGTGTGAGTTTGTCCAGTAGTTAAAACAAAGAAGGAAAGGAGCCCATTAGGAAGTTCACATAGCACACTCATCTCTCCCTTTGTTTCTTAAGGTGATCCAGGAGACACCAGTGACTCCAAGGCTGGAACAGCAGATCTACTGGCTGCTCAGAACCAGCTGGGTTCTTACTTTACTATAAACCATGAAGCTTCTTGACTGATGACTGTGTTCTCAACTTCTCTGTAGGACACAATTAGGACCACCAGATAACATTTTGCATGTACACTTAGAGGTTTGCACACTTTAATTCTTCTCACTAAAATATAAACACAGTTCAAGGATCATCAACACTAAAAACAAAAATATTCCAGCATGAAAGCCAGTGACCCCCAAATGAATGTGCAGGCACAAGGGATTTAGATGGACCAATGATTATGAAAAGAGCAGAGGGAAACATCAAAGCTACCAGAATTCAGTCTCTGGGAGAAAAGTGATTTTTGTCATTAAATAAATCAAATAGGAACAATGACAAAAATCAAGCAAAAAGGAATCTGTTCATGCAAATTAATTATAATACTGGAAATAAAATTTCATACTTTTAATTTTTTAGCTGAAAATGGATAGAAAAGTCAAGGGTGGAATAATAGAGTCAAAGGAAATCTCCTACAAGTAGAGTCCAAAGACATAAGAAAATAAACTTAAAGAAGATAACAAATGACCCCAAATTCCAGTGAGAAGCTAGGAAGGGAAAACAAAGGATGGGGGATGAAAAGATGAAGGGAATTATATAGAAAATTTCCAGAGCTGGGGGGGGGGGGTCAGGGGGAGGCAGAGAGAGAGAGAGAGAGAGAGAGAGAGAGAGAGAGAGGATTCCAGAGCAAAGAGTAAGAAAAAGTCTTACATGTGACCGCATCTTTCAAGTTCACAGTGTGCAGAACAGAAACTAAAATAGCTTCATCTTCCTCAGAGGCAACACTAGGGGCTATAAACCAGTGGGGGAAATGCCACTAAATGAAAAATCCTCAGGTATTTAGGCCTTACCTATTCTTTCCTGGAAAAGAATCAAAGGCCATTGTCTTAGTCAGGGTTTCTATTCCTGCACAAACATCATGACCAAGACACAAGTTGGGGAGGAAAGGGTTTATTCAGCTTACACTTCCACACTGCTGTTCATTACCAAAGGAAGTCAGGACTGGAACTTAAGCAGGTCAGAAAGCAGGAGATGATGCAGAGGCCAGGGAGGGATGTTTCTTACTGGCTTGCTTGCTTCTCCTGGCTTGCTCAGCTGGCTTTCTTATAGAGCTCAAGACTATCAGCCCACAGATGGTACCACCCATGAGGGGCCCTCCCCCATTGATAACTAATTGAGAAAATGCCTTACAGCTGGATCTCATGGAAGCATTTTTCTCAACTGAAGCTCCTCTCTCTGTGATAACTCCAGCTTGTGTCAAGTTGACATAAAACAAGCTAGACGCAAGATCTAGATCACAGGTGAGCCTTCTAACTCTGTATTGTAGTTCACTCCAGATATAGTCAAGTTGACAATCAGGAATAGCCACTATAGCCATTCATGCCAGTAAAACAGGATATAAAATCAACGCATAAGAATTCTTCAGTGGAAGAAAGAAGGGCTGCTTCATGTGAGAATGGAGTTGGGAAACCAGAGAGCTGTACCACAGCTTGCCAGCAACTGATGTCATTAGCTATTTGGTTGTTTGGTTGTTTACTTCACTACTGAGCTTGCTTTTACTTCGCTAGTTTATTTTATCGGCCATTTGGTGAGTATGTATTGATACATCATTGTGGGTTCCATTTGCTTTTTTTCTGATGACTAAGGTGCTAGTACCTTTTTAATTTTTCATTTACACATTATTTTGTCTGTTCAAACCATTCTACTACATTATAAATAAGATCTTCTTTTTCTTATCGATGTGTAGGAATGCTTACAGTGTATTTTGAATATGAGCCTTAGGCTTTTGTATTACTATCACAAAATTCTTGACTGAAACAACTTAGAAGGAAAGACTTAGTTTGGCTCCTGGTTGCAGAGTGTCTGTCAGCTTCTCATGGCAGGGTTGGGGGCAGACTATGGAGCAGCATCAGTGGACAGGAATTAGAGAAACACTGTAGAGAAAAGAGTAAGGGCAAGATGAGAGAATGGTAGAGTGGAGTCAGAATAATAGACTGAAATTTATATGATTAAACCAGTGGTCAGATGATACTATCTTAAAATACATATTTAGATCTAACACAACCTTGAAATAACAGAATATTGAAGGTTTGCTTCTATAATCTCTTGTTTGCTTCAAAATAATATTCTGAATTTAAAAGTAAAGTGTCTCAGGGCCTGAGGAGACAAATCGGTTGGTAAATGCTTGCTTGCAAGCACAAGGATCTGCCCCCAATCTCCAGAATCCATGTGTGGAAGGAGGCTTGTAGTCCCAGTGCTGAAGGCAGAATCAGGTACATCTCTAGGGTTGACTGGCCAGTGAGCTCCAGGCTGTGAGAAATTCTGTGTGAAAAGAAGATGGTGCCTGAATAACAACAGCATATTGTCTGCTTCCCTAACATGTCCACACACACATGTGCACACATGAACACACATGCAAAATAAAATATGAAAATAAAAAATGACAATAGTCATTGAAAGCTACTAGCAAAAATTATGATCCTATATGGTAGCAGTTGTGGGATTTATTGAATAGTGATTTTATAGCTTATAGCTTTTTCTATGAGAAAACATTTTAAAAAAAGATCCAGGTTCAAATTGTGTTATGCCGTGTTAGGAAAGCCAACTGCTGCAAACCCCACTTTCCTCATTTATAATATGGAAACAATGGTATTTAGAAAAAGTGTGGATAGCCAAATAGCACCGGGAGAAAGGTGGCCTCCCAGGTGTGTGGAAAAGCCAGCAGGAGGAGGGCTCCAGACACGGGGACTGAGGAACAGCCGGGAGATTAGAGCCTCGTGGTTTCCATCTGTGGTGGGAGTCCTCTGCCTGGGCCACCAGGGCTCCATAGCCAAATAGCTGTGGGAGAAAGCTACCCTCCCAGGAGTGGGAACAAGACTGACTGCTCAGAGGGACCCACCTGGAATGCCCAGGTCACAGGGACTGAGGAACAGGGATCTGGTTTCTTTCGGTGGCTGGAGAGCAGATCCTGTGACACAGGGCTCCATACTCAAATAGTGCCAGGACAGAGCTGGTATACCAGGAGGGCCAACACACCTCTAAGCACAGGCAAGACCACCATTTCTTTTCAAATTCACTGGACCAAGAGGGACCCTAGCAGAACCATCAGGACACAGGAAACAAGGGTCAGCTGGGGATTAGATCCTTCTTGTTTCTGTCTGCACCCCAGAGCTGACCCTGTACCAAAACTCTCCAAACCCAAATTCCTCTCAGAGAGAACTGGTCTGCAAGGAGCATTGACACCTAAGCTTGCAGGAAAGACAAGCCACAGTCAGACAGAGTAGAACCAGCTAACACCAGAGATAACCAGATGGTGAAAGGCAAGGGCAAGAACACAAGGAACAGAAACCAAGACTACTTGGCTTCATCAGAACCCAGCTCTCACACCACAGCAAGCCCCGGATACCCCAACACACCAGAAAAGGAAGACAAAGACTTAAAATCACATCTCAGAAGAATGATAGAAGATTTTAAGAAGGAAATAAATAACTCCCTTAAAGAAATACAAGAGAACACAGGTAAACAACTGGAAGCCCTTAAAGAAGACACACAAAAATCCCTTAGAGAATTACAGGAAAACACAATCAAACAAATGAACAAAACCATTCAGGAATTAAAAACAGAAATAGAAACAATAAAGAAATCACAAAGGGAGACATCCCTGGAGTTAGAGAACATAAGAAAAAAATCAGGAGTCATAGATGCAAGCATCACTAACAGAATACAAGAGATGGAAGAGAGAATCTCAGGTGCGGAAGATACCATAGAAAACATGGACACAACAGTAAAAGAAAATGCAAAAAGCAAAAAGCTCATAACCAAAAACATCCAGGATATCCAGGATACAATGAGAAGACAGAACCTGAGGATAATAGGTATAGAAGAAGGTAAAGATTCCCAACTTAAAGGACCAGTAAATATCTTCAACAAAATTATAGAAGAAAACTTCCCTAACCTAAAGAAAGAGATGAACATAAATATACAAGAAGCCTACAGAACACCAAATAGACTGGACCAGAAAAGAAATTCCTCTTGTCACATTATAGTCAAAACACCAAATACACAAAATAAGAAAAGAATATTAAAAGCAGTAAGGGAAAAAGGGCAAGTAACATATAAAGGCAGACCTATCAGAATTATGCCAGACTTCTCACCAGAGACTATGAAAGCCAGAAGATCCTGGGCAGATCTCATACAGACCCTAAGAGAACACAAATGCCAGCCCAGGCTGCTATACCCAGCAAGACTCTCAATAATCATAGATGGTGAAACCAAAATATTCTAGGACAAATCCAAATTTGCACAGTATGTTTCCACAAACCCAGCCCAACAAAGAATAATACATGGAAAACGCCAACTCAAGGAGGGAAACTACACTCAAGAAAAAGCAAGAAAGTAATCTTTCAAAAAACTCAAAAGAAGATAGCTACACAAACATGTAAACAACATAGAAAATAACAGGAAGCAACAATCACTATTCTTTAATATCTCTTAACATCAATGGTCTCAATTCCCCAAAAAAAGGACAAAGACTGACAGACTGGGTCCATAAACAGGACCCAGCATTTTGCTGCATCCAGAAAATGCACCTCCATGTTAAAGAAAAACACTACCTCAGAGAAAAGGGATGGAAAACAATTTTCCAGGCAAATTGCCCCAAGAAACAGGCTGGAGTAGCCATTCTAATATCAGATAAAATTGACTTTCAACCAAAAGTCATCAAAAAAGATAAGGAAGGACACTTCATGCTCATCAAAGGAAAACTCTACCAAGAAGAACTGTCAATTCTGAACATTTATGCCCCAAATGCAAGAGCTCCCACATTCATAAAAGAAACTTTACTAAAGCTCAAAGCACACATTGCATCTTACACAACAATAGTGGTAGACTTCAACACCCCACTATCAACAATGGATAGATCTTAGAAACACAAGCTAAACAGAGACACAGTGAAACTAACAGATGTTATGAACCAAGTGGATTTGACAGATATCTATAGAACATTTCATCCTAAATCAAAAGAATATACCTTTTCCCTAGCACCTCATGGTACCTTCTCCAAAATTGATAATTGGTCACAAAACTAACCTCAACAGATATAAGAAGATTGAAATGATCCTATGCCTCCTATCAGATCACTACAGAATAAGGTTGGTCTTCAATGGCAAAAACAGCAACAGAAAGCCCACATACACAGGGAAGCTGAACAATGCTCTCCTCAATGATAACTTAGTCAAGGAAGAAATAAAGAAATAAATTAAAGACTTCCTAGAATTTTATGAAAATGGAAGTACAACATACCCAAACCTATGGGACACAATGAAAACAGTGTTAAGAGGAAAACTCATAGCTCTGAATGCCTCCAAAAAGAAACTGGAGAAAGCATATACTAGCAGCTTAACAGCACACCTGAAAGCTCTAGAACAAAAAGAAGCTAATACACCCAAGAGGAGTAAAAGGCAAGAAATAATCAAAATAAGAGCTGAAATCAATCAAGTAGAAACTAAAAGAAGTATACAAAGAATTAACAAAACCAGGAGTTGGTTCTTTGAGAAAATCAACAAGATAGATAAACCCTTAGACAGACTAACCAGAGGGCACATAGACAGTATGCAAATTAATGCAATTAGAAATGAAAATGGAGATATAACAACAGATTCTGAAGAAATTCAAAAAAATCATCAGATCCTACTACAAAAGCCTATACTCAACAAAATTGGAAAATCTGGATGAAATGGACAAGTTTCTAGACAGAAACCAATTACCAAAGTTAAATCAGGATCAGATAAACCATCTAAAGAGTTCCATAACCCCTAAAGAAATAGAAGCAGTCATTAAAAGTCTCCCAGTCAAAAAAAGTCCAGGACCAGATGGGTTCAGTGCAGAATTCTATTAGACCTTCAAAGAAGACCTAATACCAATACTCTTCAATCTATTCCACAAAATATAAACAGAAGGAACACTACTCAATTCATTCTATAAGGCCACAGTTACACTGATACCAAAACTTCACAAAGACCAAACAATAAAAGAAAACTTCAGACCAATTTCCCTTATGAATATCAATGCAAAAATACTCAATAAAATTCTTGCAAACCGAATCCAAGAACACATCACAACGATCATTCACCATGATCAAGTAGGCTTCATCCCAGAGATGCAGGGATGGTTCAATACCAGGAAATCCATCCATGTAATCCACTACATAAACAAACTCAAAGAAAAAAACCACATGGTCATTTCATTAGATGTTGCAAAAGCATTTGACAAAGTACAACATCCCTTCATGATAAAAGTCTTGGAAAGATCAGGAATTCAAGGAGCATACCTAAACATAGTAAAAGCAATATACAGTAAACCAGTGGCCAAATCAAACTAAATGGAGAGAAACTGGAAGCAATTCCACTAAAATCAGAGACTAGGCAAGGCTGCCCTCTCTCTCCCTGTCTATTCAATATAGTACTTGAAGTTGTAGCTAGAGAAATCAGACAACAAAAGGAGGTCAAAGGGAAAAAAATGGAAAGGAAGAAATCAAAATATCACTATTTGCAGATGATATGATGGTATACTTAAGTGACCCGAAAAACTCCACCAGAAATCTGCTATACCTGATAAACAACTTCGGTAAAGTGGCTGGGTAAAAAATTAACTCAAGCAAATCAGTAGCCTTCGTATACTCGGTGGATAAACAGGCTAAGGAAGAAATTAGGGAAATGACACCCTTCACAACTGTCACAAACAATATAACGTATCTTGGTGTGACTCTAACCAAAAAAGTAAAAGATCTGTATGACAAGAACTTGAAGACTCTGAAGAAAGAAATCGAAGAAGACCTCAGAAGATGGAAAGATCTCCCATGCTCATGGATTGACAGGATTAATACAGTTAAAATGGCCATCCTGCCGAAAGCCATCTACAGATTCAATGCAATCCCCATAAAAATCCCAACTCAATTCTTCATAGACTTAGAAAGAGCAATTCTCAAATTCATATGGAATAACAAAAAACCCAGGATAGCAAAAACTATTCTCAACCTTAAAAGGACTTTTAGGGGAATCAGCATTCCTGATCTCAAGCTGTACTACAGAGCAGTAGTGATAAAAACTGCATGGTATTGGTACAGTGACAGGCAGGTAGATCAATGGAATAGAATTGAGGGCCCAGAAATGAACCCATACACTTATGGTCATTTGATCTTTGACAAAGGAGCTAAAACCACCCAGTGGAAAAAGACAGCATCTTCAACAAATGGTGCTGGTTCAACTGGCAGTCTACATGTAGAAGATTGTGAATTGATCCATTCCTATCTCCCTGTATAAAGCTCAAGTCCAAGTGGATCAAGGACCTCCACATGAAACCAGATACACTGAATCTCATAGAAGGGAAAGTGGGGGAAAGTCTTGAACAGATGGGAACAGGGGGAAAGTTCCTGAACAGAACACCAATGGCTTGTGCTCTAAGATCAAGAATCGAGAAATGGGACCTCATAAAATTACGAAGCTTCTGTAAGGCAAAGGACACTGTAAATAGGACAAAATGGCCACCTACAGATTGGGAAAAGATCTTTACCAATCCTACATCTGATAGAGGGCTAATAACCAAAGTATATAAAGAACTCAAGAAGCTAGACTCCAGAAATCCAAATAACTCTATCAAAAAATGGGGAAGAGAGCTAAACAGAGAATTTTCAACTGAGGAAACTCGAATGCCTGAGAAGCACCTAAAGAAATGTTCAACATCCTTAGTCAACAGGGAAATGCAAATCAAAACAACCCTGAGATTTCACCTCACACCAGTCAGAATGGCTAAGATAAAAAACTCAGGTGACAGCAGATATTGGTGAGGATGTGGAGAAAGAGGAACACTCCTCCATTGCTGGTGGGAATGCAAGTTGATACAACCTCTCTGGAAATCAGTTTGACGTACTCTCAGAAATATAAACATAATACTATCTGAGGACCCACCTATTCCACTCCTGGGCATATACCCAGAAGATGCTCCAACATGTAATAAAGACACATGTTCCACTATGTTCATAGCAGCCATATTTATAATAGCCAGAAACTGGAAACAACCCAGATGTCCCTCAACAGAGGAATGGATACAGATAATGTGGTACATTTACACAATGGAATACCACTCAGCTATTAAAAACAATGACTTCATGAAATTCACAGGCAAATGGATGGAACTTGAAAATATCATCCTGAGCGAGGTAACTCAGTCACAAACAAATGAACATGGTATATACTCACTGATAAGTAGTTATTAGCCCAAAAGCTCAAAATACCCAAGAGTCACTTCACAGCAACAGTAGGGCTGAGCGTGAGGTCCCAGATGGAGGACTTGGAGAAGGGACTGAAGGAGCTGAGGGAGTGTGCATCCCCAGGGAGGGAGCAACAGTGGCAACTGGCCTGACCCCTTGATACTCCCGGAGACTGAATCACCAACAAAAGAATACACATGGAGGGACTCATGGTTCTGGCCACAAATGTGGCAGAGGAGGGTCTTGTTAGACTTCAGGGGGAGCAGAGGCCCTTGGGCCTGAGGGTGTTAGATCCCCCAGTATAGGAGAATCCCAAGGATGGAAGTAGAGAGTGGATGGGTAGGTGGGTGGGTGAATATCCTCATAGTCGCAGAGGTAGGGGGAGGGGATGAGAAGGTTCCAAAGGGGATATCTGGAAAGGGGGAAACATTTAAAATGTAAATAATATATGAAAAAAGAGAAAATATCAAAAAATAGAAAGAAAAATATTACAAAGGAAGGTGTTGAATAATGGCTCAAGACCATCCTATATAAAAAATGTTTAAGCATGCAAAGCAGCTCTTTGTATCATTTATGGATACTTATACCTTCTGTGAAATCATATGGCAGCCATAGGAATGATAAACCTAATATTCTCAAACAACATGTGAAGCAGATGAGGTGATGCAGGGAGGACACAGGAGCCTTGGCCTGCATTAAGATTATTTTGTTCTTAAATTATCTGGAATAATGATGGTAGAAGTTTCCAGTTTATAAAGGCTTTTTTGTTGTTGTTTTTTTTGTTTTTTTGGTGAGTTCAAGGAAACTCTTTAAAAATTACTCTGTTCATTTCTGTATACCTGAAACATTTCTCCTCCTTCTCCTCTTCTATTTTCTTTTTGAGATAGGGGCTTACTGTAGCCCTGAATGACCTGGAACTCCAAGAAGAAGCTCAGGCTGGCCTCTCACAGATGTATGTCTCATGTCTTGAACATTTCATATTAAAATTAAAATGAAAAAAAAGAAAGATTGTAATATATCTTTGTGTATGAGGTAAATGGTACTGTTTTAAAAGATCTGTTGATTAAAATATTGTTTGCATAGAGCAAATTTATGTTGGAAAGAACATGGCCATTTATTATGATGTACACACGGAGTTAAAGAATGCTGTAATATAAGTAATAAGAAACAAAGGGGAGATCTAATAAAAATAAAATTTAAACTTTTTATTTAAAAACAGTAAAATGAAAAAAAGATTTATAAAAAAAAAAAACTAAGGATATCCTTGGTTCTACAAACAGCAAAAAAAAAAAAAAAACCAAAAAAACAAAAAACCCAAAAACAAACAACAACAACAACAACAACAACAAACTGCTTTATTTCTCTAGCACCTAAAACTTGGAAGGATCCAAATGACATATGTATATATTTATTTAATAGCTGGAGACCTACCATGATTTTCTGGCAGGCATGGTGTTCCTCTCAATGGGATGAAATGCATACGTCACACGACACACCAGTTTCTCTGGAGAGACTGTTATTCATCACAGCAGTAATGTTCCCTTCACAAAGCTCCCACTGGAAGGGAAAAGGCACACTGGCAATTTCTCTACAAAAACCAACCCACATTTGGCATTGAAAATTAGCTGGGAACCCTGTATGTAGTCTGTTAGTTATTCACAGGCATGTTCTGACTTCTGATGGCAGGCTGTGGTTTCATTATGTTATCATCACAGTAAAATCAGAAAGCAGCAAAGAAATGTTGAAGGACTGGTTTGTCAGCTTCTCTAGCTGGCAAACTGGAATATACAGGTTCAGCTGCCAGGTAAAGACAGCCGTCATCACACGGACTTGATTCTTACTTTAGAATTAGTCGGATGGCCTTTGTCCCTGGCATTCACCTCTATCTCAGTGCTCCTTTGAGTTAACTAAGAAGTCACCCTCTTTCCTAGAAATACTGAACATTCCCTGCCAGAATACCCTGGGTCCAGAATCCAAGGACAACGCTTTTAGAAAGCAGGGCTTGTACAGAAACTAAACAGAAAACATCTTTTAACATCAAAGGAAATGGTGTGGTTGAGAAAGATAAGGGTACAGATTGTTCGGCAGATGAATCTTGGTTTTAAAATAATAACATTTCTGGTTAACCCTACAGTCATTACCGACTCTCCATTTCTCCCCCTAATGATTTAGTCCTGCATTTGCAGAAGGTTGGGTAATGTGCTATTCAAAAGTACATTCATGTGCATCATCAGGCCTAATTATAACAGGAAATGTGAGGGAGACACGAGTCAAGTACATAATGTCTATTTTCAGATAAGAACCCTGAATCCCAAGAACACTTAGCAATTTGCCTTAAATCTCACAGCTAGTACAGAAATGGAGCTGAAATCCAGTAAAGGAAATAGGCCAACACTTTATGTACCTGACGTGCTTGCTGAAAAAGAAGTAAGACTTCATCTTCTGCCATAATAAGTTCAATCTAAATTTATTTAAGTGATAAATCCTAAACACCAGTAGTTCTGCTCAGTATTGGCCTGGTAAGTATGAAATTCATGAGGCTGCTACTTTGTTAGCTGCCCATTCTCCATAATATCAGTGCTCTGCTCAATAACCATTGAACTGAACAATACTGTATAGCTAGCAAACAAGTAATACTAGGGTCACAAGGTTTAGTTTGGTCATTCTCTTACAGTCTATTATAGAGACAGGCAAGTAAACAGAGACCACCTCCCAAGCATTCTAGCTGCGGTGAGAAGAGACAGACATGGTGGCTTGTGTCTGTCATCCCAGCACTTGGGGAGATAAGATTATTACAATTTTGAGGCCAGCCTGGGCTACAAAAAATGACCCTGTCTCAACAAAACAAAACAAGCCATCAAAAGGTTACTGTGAATGTCCACAGGGGAGTGCCAGTGAGTCCACTAAGAAAGAGTCTTCTGGGGCTAGAGAGATGACTCCACAGTTAAAAATACTTATGGCTCTTGTGGAGGACCAAGGTGTTGGTTTCCAGAGTCTACATGGCAGCTCTCAGCTATCTTTAATTCCAGTCTAAGAAACCAGATACTCTCTTCTGACCTCTTTGAACATGGGGCACTCATGTGGTGCACATACATACACATCGGCAAAGCATTCAGACATATCAGGTAAAAACAAAACAAAACAAAAATTAAGAAAGGCTTTCTGTGGGAGGAAATGACTAGGATTTGTTATAAAGGATGAGGAGGCATTCTACAAGAAATGAAGAGCTGAAAGCATGTTTCTGTATCATCACCCTAGCTCCCAGGAGTCTGAGGCAGGAGAATCCAAGTAGCAAGCCACCTTGGTCAGGCTAATAGGAAGAGCCTGGCTCAGAACAAGACTAGACAAAGCAAATCTAGAAAAACAGAAGGAAATTCCAGGCACAGCCAGAGCCAGAGCCAGAGCCAGAGCCAGAGCCAGAGATAGACAGACAACGGGGAATAAATAAACCTTATGGCAAGGGGGTAGGGCTCATAGTAAAGGGGAATGGTCCTTAATTATAAAGGTTTCTAATGCTCACTTAGCCTCCACCCTGTGCAGAGTGCTCCAAATGCATTTAATACCCTAGCAGGGGGTAAAACAAGAAACTGAGGCACACTGCTACTAAGCAACTCAACTAGTATTCTAAGACCAATACTTTCAACACTGTTATACACTGCCTTCAAAGTGTGTGCCTCTGTGTGTGTGTGTGTGTGTGTGTGTGTGAGAGAGAGAGAGAGAGAGAGAGCGAGAGAGAGAGAGAGCGCGCGTGCGTGCGCGCATGGGCGCACGCACAAGAAGGGAGGAAGAGGGATAGCACACAGGAAAAACAGCATTGGAAAGCATGAGGGCTTAATCCATTGAGAGATTTTACCAAAGAGGGCTGAGAAAGTCGCATAAGAAAGTGAACCTCAATATTATTAAGGGAGCCTGAAAATTAAAGCCAGGTGTGTATTTCCAAGCGAGATTAGAAGTTGTGTCACTCAGGGGCTTGACCGTCCTTCCTTCAGGATGGGCTACAAAATTTTCCAGGTGGTGTGAATAGCATGTGAGTCTGCAGAAACTGTGTAATCCCTTTGAATATATATGACTAGTAAAAAATCAGTTACTACCAACCTGAATCTAACGCTGTAAGCGTTACACATGATTCACAGGGAACAGGTAGGAATGCAACAAGGATGGTTTTATACCTTTGCTTTTTCTTTTTAAAAGGATTTTAATAGTTGTCATTGGCCCCTTAAGAAGTTCAAAGTTAAATTTGGTGTCTAGTTCTAGAAAGACAAAACTTTTTAGCAGTAACTATCAATCTTGCCTCTATTTGATCTGAAGTCTTCAACACTTATTTCTTCCCCACTGTTTTCTTTAAAATGCCTACTATAATATATTTACAAATTTCTTCATAGATTCAGAGAGATACAGACATATCTTTGAAAACAATGCAGACTCTTTTGCAATGAGGTACAGTATAATTAAGCATACACAAACCAGATGTTTCTTGGAGATTCAGAGATTAGGTGAAAATTAGTTTACTTCCAACCCTTGATCCTCAGAGTCTTCTGTGACTCTTACACTCCCTCCCGTGGGCCATGTCATTTCAAGACTATTTGCTCATTATTTTACCTGGTACTTCAACATCTAGCTACTGACCACCAACCAAATCCCAGGCATTGTTACAAACAATGGCAGCACTGTTTAAACCACAGGTAAATTCTTGTTCTGCTAGAATTGACATGCTGGCTGGAGGCAGGCAGGCAAACAAAACACAGAGAGATGAAAAAAATATCAGAGCATGAAAAGACATTTTCAGAGGGGAAAAAAAAGGTGGATAAAGAAAATGAAACAGAGCAAATGAGGTCCCTGGTGTTGCAATTTGCTCTGCTGGGGGGGGGGGGTGAAATCCTCCTCTTTGAAAGATGGCCCTGGCCATGGCCTGTGGATGTGGAAGAGGAATTCCCTGGGAGAGAAACACCCAGGTCAATGCTCTGGTGCCTGGCTGGCCTGAATATGTTTATGGAAAGAAAGGCAGGTGCAAGTGGCTGAGAGTCAGTTGCACCCTAGTGAGAACCCTGGAGATAGACACTGAGCTATACGGAGAGGCAGATTACATGGGATTGCTAACCAGAAGATGGAGATTTATCTGAATAGATCATCTTTTTCCTGATCTCGAATAGCCACTGTTACGTTGGAGCGAAGATTGTTCAGAAACAGAAGACACACTAGGACAGCTCTTGTTGTAGCTCCTTCAGCTATGAGATGCTGGACATACAGCTGGCAGTGAATGGAACTGGGCTCAGTTTAGAGATGTTGGCAGAGAGACAAGCCTCAATGTTAACTACCCAACCTACTTCCTGGCTGACTTCTGGAAGACATTCACTTGAACCAAGGCAGCAATTTAAGCAATTTTATTTAATAGGAAAGGATTCTCTTTGGGGAAACTTGTAGGTATCTTCAGTACAGCCTCCTCTGTCTCACTGTGCCTCCTTAAAAGATGTGTGCTGTCCAATTATGCCTCTCCCTCTATGCAAATCCCCCCACACATGTAATTTCACCTCCTGCCCCTCATGGCAAGCAATGAAAAAAATTCCACACTAAATCTCATTGACATGCGTTGACTTGTGGCTAACTAGATAATATGCTGTGATGGCTTATATGCATTTAGTTGACATTTATTTTTATTTTATACTTTAATTTTCTGTTGTTGAAACTTTTTTTTCCAAGTCAGGCCCCACACATTGTGGGAAGTTCACATGCTCTGTGTGGCTGTGGAGCTTGGCTGCAAATAGCTTATGACCAGACCTATCTGTGTGGCCCAGTCTGTCTGGCACTCTGTGAATAAAACTGTCTCCATGTCACTGCACATGAGATGAACTGCAGTGTCAGCAGGTTTCCATGACACCCACTGAGGGTTGTGAAAGACACATCTCTCCCACAGTCCACTTGTTACAAGGCCTTCATGGAGTAAACAGCATTGTCTGTGCCCACCTCCTCTTACTAGATCCTCTCACTCAAGAATCTTCTGCAGCTCTGGTGTTCCCAGTAGCTCAAACCTCAGACCTGTAGGCACTGATCCATAGTGCCCATGAGCACTGGGTCCTGGATTTGCCGTGACTAATTAGGGCGAGGTCACTGATTTGCTCTGAAATGCACAGGTAGAGGCTACAGGAAGAGGTGAGGCACAAGACCCTAGATGTATGGAATTGTGAGGGTAGAGATGGAAGAGAGAGATAACGTAGACTCACTGATCTACACAGTGAGTCACTGATGTAGGTAAAAGCCAGGAAGGCAAGCCCATGCCAAGAAAATTCCAGAAAGAGCACTCACCACTGATTCAGCACAGCTCCCAGTGTCTCTCCCTTCCTTTCTAACACAGTTTCCACCCAGCCTTCCCACAGCTGTCTTCTGCTGGCCCAGCACTTTTGAGACAAGACACCCATCCTATCATGAAGACCTTCAAAACTGAGGAGCAGAGATAAGGTTGAACACATCAGTGTTAGTCTGACCTCTTGTTCTTCAATGACCGTGAACACATCTGTTTCCATAGGCCTGGGCCACAGTTTGTTTAGTTGTAAAGCAGAATGACAATGAATTTCTATTTAAATTGTTGTGGAATTTTCTAAGACCAGAACATAAGCTCTCCATAAACACTTAGTTATTAACATTATAAAGAACTGTCAAAACAAGGTCACAAAATTATAGTATGTTCCTAACATTTTTGTTTAACAAATGATAAGCTTTAATTTAAAAAAAAAAATGCAATGGTATGTAGCTGTGGATTTCATGGGCAATTGCAGTTTAGTGTTTTTCTTTTAATTAACTGAAAGAATTCTAGAGGTAGATCAGTATAATCATGAGACATGCATGGGTTTAGAGTTGAAGAGAAGCATCTGTGTCTAAGACTGTACTTATAACCATGTTTGGAAGTAATGTTCAAAGCCTAAGTTTATGGCTCTTTATGAATATTTGTCTTCAAACTAAGTATTTCCCCTGGCCTCCTCCAGGACGCCCACTCCCAACCCCATTCAAAGGGCATAGGGCAATTATTTCTAGGACTGAATGGTCGGTAGGCTTTTATATGTCAACATATGCACAGTGGTGGGGGACTCACATAAGAGGAAAATCTAGAGGGACAAATAATGCAAGATTAAGACTCATTTGACCTCTACAAGTGGATGGATCAAGAGCAGGATCAGTAGACAGACTTCCTTCGCTTACCTCACAACTGGGTTTTAACTCGCACATAGCTTGTAGGTGCATGAAAGACAAGTCAATGAAGTCCACTTCCTGGCCATAAGCAGGGTCCTAAGTTCCAGCAGACAATAGCATAGAAGCCTCAAGTGGGACAGAGGGGAACCTCTCCTGGAAGTATCACTGTCATGAATTCAGGGTTTGGATCTGCTACAGGGCCTGAAGACCTTTAAAGCAGGCAAGTTGCCTGCTTTCAAAGAGATGTGAACAGTGTTTATCAAGAGTAGAACATGATGGCTAACTTTCTAAGACCCTTTCATCTTTGGAAGTCTATGGTTTTGATGTAATGCTAAGTATTTTTCAACCCCTCTCACAGCCAGGCAATGGTGGTGCGCACTTTTAATCCTAACATGTTTTGAAGCAGAGGCAGCCAGATCTCAGAGTTTGAGATCAAGCCTGGTCTACAGAGAAAATTCTAGGACAGCCAGGACTACGCAGAAAAACCCTATCTGGGGGGGGGGGGGGGGGG
>JADRCH010000838.1:3793-30762 GCA_019843965.1 Rhynchomys soricoides | reverse complement strand
CCCTCCCCCTCTCTCTCTTTCTCTCCCTCTCCCTCTCCCTCTCCCTCCCTCTCCCCCTCCCTCTCCCTCTTCCCCTCCCTCCCCCTCTCTCTCTTTCTCTCCCTCTCTCTCTCCCTCTCCCTCTCCCCTCTCCCCTCTCCCCCAGTGTGTGTTCCTGGCCAGCCTCTTCCCCTCTTCCTCTCATCCATTCTCTTTTTCTGTCTTCCTCTATCCCCTTTCCCTGTCTCTACCCCTTTCTAGGTCCCCTTCCCTTCCCTTGCCAATACATCTTCATTACAGTAGGTCTGTCACATGACTTGATTGTTTAGGGGGACACATAGGCATAGGCCTACTGTGATGCTCCCTCCTGCCAACTTATACCACTGTTTTACAAAATACAACAACTGGAGTAAATATGATCAAAATATATTCTATACATGTATGAAATGTCATAGAGAAACCCATTATTACATATGACTAATACCTGCTTTAAAAAACTAAATTTCTAAAGCAATAATGTATTTTGTTTAGTTGAATTTGAAAGGATTTAATAAAGAATAGTCCACAACCAAAAACTAAAATGAAATCATCCATTCTACCAATGGAGCCAGCATTTACTGCCTGGATGACTTTGAGCACCTTTATTCCTCTCACACCGTGACGATTTGTTTTATAAATGAGGCCAATAATCATAATGAGCATAGAAATTGTCTAAGTGGTTACATGAGGCAATATGCAGAAACAACATACCAAGACTGGAGTTAGTTCTTCATTCCATCCATCTATCCTTCCTTCCTTCCTTCCTTCCATTCATCCATCAAGAGCGTGCATGTGTGTGTGTGTGTATGTGTGTGTGTGTGCATGCATGCTGAAGCACACAGGAATTTACCATATGCATATATGTATGTGCACATACACATATAAGCATGTATGTGTATGAATATAATACATGCATGTGGTAAATTCAGATGTACTGTTGCATGCATGTAAAAGTCAGAGGAGTCCTTTTGAACCTTCCATCTTGTTGATAGGGGCTTTCTTGTTTCTGCTGCTGTGAGGCATACTCCCAGGTGGCCCATGAGCTTTCAGTAAAAGCTTTGGGGTGATTATGTTTTATCTGCCTCCCATTTCACAATAGAAATTCTTGGTCTCCCTCATTCAGCCTTTTAATGCAAGCTTTAGGGATCAAAATCAGGTCATAGGCTTGCATAGTAAGCAATGCTGCTCTCTGAGCCATCCCCCTGCCCCTACAGTGAGCTCTTGATAAATAGTACCAGAACCAAACATCCTGACTAACTTTCAATGTGAGTTTCCCTCTAGACTATGTCTCCTTACCCTTCCCTATCAAAATGCAGATGGACACCTTATGTATCTAGATTGGTGCCTTGGAAGCATTGAAAACATTTTCTTTTAAAATCAGAAAAAAAATAATAATAACAAATATATAAAAACAAATCTGCATTTTGATTATCTTTCTGCTGATGCAGCTGAAATTCAGGATTTAAATTTGTTAAATAGAGGGAAGGCCTGCCATGAAGGCAAAATTACCTACAACCCACATGCCTATGGTCTTCTCTGCACCTTATTATTCCAGTGCATAATTTCATTCAAAATTCTATGTAGTTAGCTGCTACTGTAAGTCACACATCGTACTGCACAGAAGAAAACCTGAGGAGTGTAAAGGAATGGTCAGCAAGCAGGGTTTGGAAAGCAAAGATAACAAGATTGTTTCACTGGATAGCTGGCTATGCAGACAATGGAAGGTTCCTGCCCTGTGACAGCAGGAGGATGTGACACAGCATTAAGAGTGATGAGGAACATTTGCAAACCATGCAGATGACAGGACTTGGTGCAGAAAGCCATGGCAGGGACTATACCATTTTTCCTTTTCATGTTTCTGTCTGAATTAATCTCATGTTTTTCTGAAATATGCAAAATGTGAGCCCTAAAAGAAAATTGTGATAATGTGAAAATGTCAGTGGGCTTTACATAGGAGTATCTAGACAAAAATCTCAAACATTTGGACACATGGGAAAATGGAAGAAAATGCAGTAAGCTCTGCCAACTCCAGGCTGGAGCACATCAAGAATAGGCTACCCTTACCTCTGACAGATGGAATTGTGTGTTGATTTTATCTTTGTGTATACACCTGTTTTCCTTTGATCTTTTCAATAAATACCTTAAATAATACCTGTAAAAGTTAACACAATTTTCCAAGTGCAACCATAAGAATTGTCACTATTGAGAAATTTATTTCAAGAAGACATATTGTTTACAAAATACAAAAAATCAAAATAGGATAAATAGTCAATCATATAAGATTAACTAAACATAGTTTGCTTAATCAATATGCATATTTAGGTTAGTATTAACACGAGAGTCATTGACATGTTGCTGGATATAAAATATAAAAATGTACACAAGAGATTGTATATTGTAATTCTTCTTTTTATAAAATTAGAAATATTTCATTTGGGGGCTGAGGTGCTCTTACAGAGGACCTAGATTGGTTCTAGCACCCAAGTCACATAGTTTAGAACCACCTAGAACTCTAGCTCCAGCAAGATCCAATGCTTCTTATCTCCTTGGGCACCTGTACACGTGTAACACACACACACACACACACACACACACACACACACACACACACTGGAAATTAATAAAAATAAAAATGAATATTTCATTTACATTAAAACAGTAGTGATTTGGGGTATTGGATATGTTGGTATAAACCAAACACCATTAAGACTTATTTCTGGTTCAACTAGTCTCTTTTCCTTGTTTTACCTGTTGTGTGATCATTGAACTTGTGAACTTGGACCATTGTTTTCTAAACCAAGTTGGAATGAACATCAATGGCTAGGATGGCTTCTTGGCAAAAGCCCACTTATGAAGGGCTAAGCTGGGAAGTGTTCCAGATAGAGGAACAAAAGAAATAACATTAAACCTCTGTATTGTTTTGAAAAATTGAGAAGACCTACAGGGTGAGTAGAAAATGTAGGAGATACAAGATGGCTAGCCCTCCAGTGGCCAGGTGGGAGGATCTAGAATATCAGATGGAAGGGTCTTCAGGTTAAGCTATGGGGCCATGGAATCTGTAAGTAACAAAGTGACTGGTCATTGGAATTTTAGGAAGTCTCATTTGAGGACTAAAAACAGAATGATCAGGCTTGCTTTTGTGTGAGTACTGATCATTGATACAGAGACAGCAGCAGAAACAAAATATTCATGACTCAAGAAGTATCCTACATCTGTGTCCCAGCTCTGAAGAGTCCCACTCCTTGCTTTTCCACACCACAGGGGACAGCTGTGGTGACATCAGCCAGATACAACATGTGTCCATCACTCACCGCTACAGACCCACATGTTCAGACATATCTCTGAACAATTAGTGAGCAGGTGTTATGTTCTCCTCCCATGTGATTTAATGGAATTAAAAGCCAATGACAGACCATATATCACAAATAAGTAGCAAGCACAGACAGGGAGGGTGCCAGCCCCCAGTCTGGATTAGCCATAGTTCAGTCACTCACTGAACTTGACCGTGGTTGAGCTTCATGGTAGCCTATACCTTATACATTGTTGTTATCTCTGCTTTGTAAATGAGATCCTAGACAATCACTGAGTGGAGGAATCTCTTCCAGACCAGGCAGTGTGTCTGCTGGATCCCAAAGCCCTGTGCTAGCAGATGTGTACCTAGCATATGACAAGCCTCAAAAGGTCAGAGGGAACACTTAAGACCACCAAGGGCAGGGAGCTAAGCACGCTCAAGTTACCAATGTAAACAAGCCAAGACGCTCCTTCAAAGCTTCAGGTGTTTGAGGATACTGTCTGTTCTGCTATTGTGTCTATGGCTTAGCTAACTCTTCTGTTAGGGGTTTCTCTTCCCATATGCCCAGATCTGTTTTCAAATGCTCACTCAGCCTTACAGGGAAACACAGAATGGCTTCATCTTTAAGATAATGACAGGGACCCAGAGACTACATCCTTAAAACAAGCTGTCTGAGGCCAGGGAGATAATTCCATAGTTAAAGTTCTTGCTGTGTAGACAAAAGGACCAGAGTTCAAATTCCCAGAACCCACTGAAGAGCAGAGTGTGTGCGGCGGCACTTCGGTAATTCTACCTTCAAAAGGCAGACATATTTTCAGAGAAAACTGGCTAGTGTAATGAGCCTATCAGCCAGATCTGGGTTTAACTGAGAGACTCTGACTCAAAACGAGGAATATCAAGAGCAAGGAGAATTCCTAACTCCAATCTCCAGTCTCCACACACGTGCCCCTGCATACACACACACACACACATGTGTGTGTGTGTGTATGTGTGTGTATGAGAGAGAGCACATACAGCATACACACAAACACATGAAAAGAAAGGTGTCTCTCTAGTTGAAAAAATGTCCTTTGATAGACTGAATCCAGAATCTCCAGCAGATAAGGCTGACTCCTCCCCACACTCTGGAAACTTTCTCTCTTTACAGATGAAGGATCCAAAGGATATTTTGTAGCCAAGCTGCAGCTGGCTCCTTACAAGAAGTTTCAGCTCTGCAGTTTCTGGGATAATGAGGGATCAGTGATGTACAAAGAACAAAGGATCCCTGAGAATGCAGGGAAGTCTCCAGCTTTGCTACTTTTCAGAGGAAGCAAGGAGCTAAAACTGAATCGGGTTTGTTGGGACCGTCTTGCTCCTGAAGTAATACATTTGTTCATCTCTGGCCTCCATTTACCTACTATCTTTGTCCAGCTTCCCAACCCCTGAAAGGAAAAAAATAAACAGAGCTAACATCACATCAGTATCATATAAAATGAATCTGGCTTTAAAGCAGCTCTACTTTTGTATTCCCTACACACCCAGCCATGAATATCTTATCAGTATTTGTCTACACTTGTCCCTGAAACACAAGAGACCTTCTGTGCCACCTACAAAGACACATTTTATCATCTCACACCATACCTCTGATTTGGCACTTGTAACCCTGAGCACTGGGAGGATGACTGGGTATAGGCACCCCTGAGGGTAGAGTCTGCAGGAACATCTTGTGCTTGAAAGGAAAGCTGTCAGCCCTCCCCTGTGCACACTGCTCTCTCTAGCTGGATCCTTAGTCTCTTCAGATCAGCAGCATGCCCTGGCCATCTTAGAGGCCCCTCACAGAATCTCGTTTGTAGTTGGTATTCACTGAAGAGGTTGGAAGTTGTAGGCTCAGACAGAAGACAAGGAGAGAACCAGGGCAGAGAAAAGCCAGGTGCTGAAGCCCAAGAGCAGGCTGCTTTTGCAGTGCCTGTGGGTAATACTCATTTGGATCTGATTTTGTCAGTCAGCTCTGGAGGGTGGGAATGGAGCCCGATGTGGTATCAGATAGCTGTGACTGGGACACTAGACTGCAGCAGGCTGGCAGCTTCTGAACTGGGCAGGATGAAAAGGGAGAAGGCTCACAGAGAGACTCACCTGCTGTTCCCTGCTAAGACCAGAAATGCTTAGAGATGATCAGGAAAGCTTAACAATTTACAAGTGCCCTTGGTCTCTTGCTTGGCCATTTGATATGCTGGTTGTTGGCAGCAGTGACCTGTAATCGTCACTAGTACCTGCCAGGCTCTGAAAGGGCAGGAAGGACACTGACCTGACCTCAAAGATTTCTATATTTAAGATGGTTGTCTCTGCTGCTATTTCGGACTTAGTCTGTCACAATCATGAATTCTTCCAATGTTGCTTCTCTCCAATGTTGTTTCTCTGCAGCTGACATTACACATGGTGAAGGCTCTTCTCTGTCCTTTCTATCAAGAGGTAGAAAGAACATTGAAGCATTATACTATATTTGTGGCAATGGTTACAGAGTAGAATGTTGATTAAAGCAGGAATTAAAGCAGGTGTTAATTAACACCAGGGCCACTAATGTTTATTTTGAAGAGTGTCATATGTGTTGCAAACTCATGAATCTTATGTAAGATGACTGGTAAGGGCAACTTCATAATATGTATTGCAGGACTCAGGAAGTTTCATGTACAGCATCTTTCACCATATTCAGAAAAACTGAGAAGTCCAGTGTGTGTGTGTGTGTGTGTGTGTGTGTGTGTGTGTGTGTGTGTGTATGAAGGTGATAATCTCTTCAACCCTTACAAGTAGTAGAGAGATGAGCCTTGGGAGGCAAGAAGACAGTTTAGGTCAGCACTGCTCAGTAGCTGGTTCTGGTTTAAACTTTAGGAGTCTGACCCTGAGTGGTTTTTAGCCGGCATATTTAAGCACAGCAAAATTTTGTGGAAACTATTCTGGTGAGAATTAACTCAATCCCAGGTTCAAAACAAAGCATACATAAATCTCCTTGAGGAACATGACTACATCAAAACTCTTTGTGTAGTCCATAAAGATAGGTTCTATAAATTGACTGAGACAAACAGGTTTATGATAAGGGTCTGGAGGAAGGTCCAGTACCTGAACTGTCTCTACCCACATAGATGCACAAAGCACCTCTGTTTCAGCCTTCTAAGTGGAAAAGTGGAAAACAGGGTTTGTGTTCTTTTCCTGGAAGGAATGACCCTGTATGCTTGACATGCCTGGTTTCCAGAGTACGTGTCTCTGAGCACAAATACCTCCATAACCCTTACAGTGATGTGGATGTAGAACAGTCTCTGAAGTCTCCAGCTACATCCCCCATCCTTAGCTATTGATGCTCTTAGCTTAATCCTGTATTCACCATGCTTTCCAATCTCATCCTAGTCCCCTCAAGAAAAATCTTGTTCCATTTCAGTATTTGCCATTCAAATAAACTTTGTTGATTGCTCAGTGTTTATCCCAACCTACAATTTAGATGGGGATTTCGCTCCATCTACCATAGTTCTGACCTAAAATGAGGCCCTATTTTGTAAACTGCTGTAAACCACCCCCTACTCTCCTCTCAGTCCTGTCTTAACATCTAGATTAGCTAATCACTTCCCTTCTTTATAGTTCTCTGTAGTATCCAACCTTAACCACATATCTGGGCTTTTATGACTGTCTACCATTCTTAGAAAACTGAAAACAACCCTTCTTGCCATCCCAGACCTTAATGATGCAATGGGGCCCTAATGAAGGGTCTTCATGGTTGCGATCAACACTTTGGAGCTGCCCCAGATGATTTCCTTTTTCAGGAAGAAATCTTCACATAATTATTAATAGCCATCATTTGATTCTGTACAAAGGTGAACTTCCTTAGACTTTTCTCAAGGGTAGTCCTATAAGGACGTGTGAGTTTAAATAAAGGACAGCTTACAGATGGCATTCACGGGTAAATATATTTATCTTGGTAGCAGGCAAAAGCAATCCGAAAGCTTTATAAAACTAAAACAGAGTGCTAAGGAAATGACTCAACAGGTAAAAGACCTGAGTTCAATCCCCAGGATGCACATAAAAGCCAGATGTATAGCACAAGAATCTGTAATCATACAAGAAAACGAGAGGCTGAGATGGGAGACTCTCAGGATGATGGCAAGCCATCTTGCCTGGTGTACACAGTGTAAAAACAGCAAAAAGACCGTATCTCAAACAAAATAGATAATAGGCAAAACCTAATATTGTCCTCAGACCTCTATTCTTAGGTTGTGGTATATGTGCACACACTAATGTGCCTTACACATGCATGCATACACACACACACACACACACACACACTCCACACATTTTTAAAAAACTAAAATTAAAATAGCCAGTATAATTAACAGTTTTTGAAAAATTCTTGATGTGAGGGTGAAGCTATTAAAAAACAAGAGACAGAACTTGTGAACCCAGAATTACCAGAGCTAATCTGTGCCCAAAGATCGAAAGCATATTTTGGTATGTACTTTGTAACTGAGTTCTCTAGAGGAATGTTCTTCCTTCTGGTTTTGAGATTCGTATTAATTGCTTATAAAAGCCAAGTGAAGCCGGGCAGTGTTGGCGCACACCTTTAATTCCAGCACTTGGGAGGCAGAGGCAGGTGGATTTCTGAGTTTGAGGCCAGTCTGGTCTACAGAGTGAGTTCCAGGACAACTAGGGCTATACAGAGAAACCCTGTCTCAAAAAAACAAAACAAAACAAAAAAAAAAAAAAATAGAAAGTGACTCTCAAAAATTATTTCATGGCAGTAGGCTTACAAGGCTAAATTAATATGGAGGAATGCATGCCTGATTCCTTGACTTGCACTTGACAGGCCAGGAGAGTACCTTCTTATTTAGTCTAGGTTTTTTTCCAAGTAAACTTATTTTTGCTTGACACCTGTTAGCATCATCACAAAAACCTTTTAGAATAGCACTATTGTCAGCATATAAAATTGAGGTTAAGCCATTTGTTCTAGGCCAGGGAGATAGAAATTCTATTTGGAGAAGACCATGTAAAAAGTGTTTTGTTGCCAAATGTGGCATAGTTCATGCCTGTAGTCACAGCACTTACTAGGTGGGGGTAACCGAGGACAACTGGGTCGGGATGGTTATAGTTTGTCAGCTTGACACAAGATAATCAGGAAACAGAGGAACCCGAATTGAGAAAATGCCTCCATCAGATTGGCTTGTAGGCAAGTCTGTGGGGCATTTTCTTGATTAGTAATTGATGGGGGGGGGCAGTACACTGTGGGTGGCATCACCCTGGGAGGGTGGCTTTGGAAGGCGTAGAAAGGGTAGCAGTCCATGAGCCTGAGAAGCAAGTCAGTAGGCAGCATTCCTCTGTGGCCTCTGCTTCAGTTCCTGCCTCTAGCTCCTGCCTTGCATTTCTGCCCTAACTTCCCTTCTTTATGTACTATAAATTGTAAGTTGAAATAAAAACTTTTCTTTCCCAAACTTTTTTTGGTCAGTATTTTATCACAGCAGTAGAAAACCTAACTAACACCTTGGTATACAGGAAGCCTGTCTAGGTTACATAGTGAGACCTGGTCTCCAGAAAACATTGGGAATGGGAGATGGTTTTGTCTCTGAGAGCATAAGGTCTCATTGCTGAAGCACAGAGACAGCAGTCAACAGTCCTTCCATGAGTAAGCATGGTGGCCTGCAAGGAAAACCTGACCTACCAAATCAGGTGATGGGCTGGGTTTGGCAGGAGAGGTAGATTAACAGCCCTGCTCATGGCCATACCTACCCCTTAACAGAACTGAGCCTGGGCCTGATGGTGTCACAGTGTGAGCCCATCAACATCCCTTAGGGAGCCCTGCTGATTCCTTGAGGTGCACAAATATATGTATGAAAGTGACTAATATCCCTAAGGGATGTTGTAGTTTAAAGCTAATTCATTTCCAGAGCTTAATTCTATATGTATTAGTGCATAAGCCTTCCTTTTGCTTGAACCAAGTACTCTGGATTGCCTGCTCCTATAATGCTAAATTGTACAGTCCCGAGGGGGTGTCTCAGGCAGATTTTTGTTAAGTCTGAAGCTTGCATTAATGAGATGTCTTGGGATATGCTGAGACACTTGAATTCAAAGTAGCTGAGGTGTCCAGGTTTGTGGTGTATGTCTTTATTCTCTATAACTAGAGTACATTGAGAATACCATTCTTTATCAAGCTATGTGAGTAAAATAAATACCATTCTTTCTTTCCAGTTTGGTGTTCTTGGTTTGACAAGGTAGTTAGGACTCACTCAATCAAGTAATAAGATATTTGTGCCCATTGTGATCGGCCTCCACCAAATCTCATCAGTGATCAATATGTTCTATTCCTAATCATTAAAACAGCCTTCAAACTTGCAATGAAAAGAACATTAGCTGTTAACTCCTCTTAGGAGGCTTGAATCTGTTTCTCCTGTAGGGCTAGTGTCTGAAGCACTATCTTGAGGTAACACTAAATTAGACAGATCTATAAAATATCAAACAAGAACCTTAAAGTACAGCAGCTATTTAATAATGCCTGGTTCTTTCCTTCTACTCTCTTTCCCTGACCAACGCTCTGATCAATGGGTTCATGCTTTCTATATGCTCCAAAATGTGCTCTCAGGAGGTATGATGGGTCCATTTATACTAAGAATTACTTCATCTTGGGCTCCTGATCTTTATGTCCCTAGCACTTGCATTTTGTCACCAGAGAGAATAAAAGCCAGGAGAACCAGGGAAGTGCAAAGGTACATCCCTGTTCCCCTGGGCCACTGATAAAGGTCCATTCTTTGTGCAGCATTCCTTTTCAGGAGACTGTTCACCCTGCCCAGTGAGTGCTTCTTGGGTGCTAACTAAAGAGTACATCACAAGTACAGCATGCCTATGGCTCTGCCTGAGCACTAGAGCTGAGGCTGACAGTGGCATCCAGGTCTCAGAAGCACATTTCCTCTGGAAAAAAAAATCATACAAGTAGGGGGAGGTACCCTACTGGAACACTGTGTCTTCTCCTGGCACCACCCACACCCAGCCAGCTTGTGGCTTTTAGGGCTGTCTTACTTTTTTCAGACTTCTGAATAATTGAGAAGTGCTAACTTGATGAGTTTTCTCCAAGCTTGAAGCCGAGTTCAGCAAAATACTTAGCAGAGCAACAGAAAGTCTACCTACTACCTGTTAGGAAATCCCAGAAAGAAAACATCATTCAATCAGCTCACCTCTAATACAGCCTACTGTTCCTTCCTTAGAAGTGTTGATGCTTCCAAAGAGAAGTGCCAATCATGGAGATTGCTCTTAAGTGATTCAAGTGATTTCTCCAAATTTATAGTCCTAGGAAATCCAGTGTAATGTAATATATATATTTGTGTGTGTGTGTGTGTGTGTGTGTGTGTGTGTGTGTAATATATACATTAGAATGGCTTACAGGCTGTGGTCCAGAAAGTACCACAATCGTCTACCAATGAACAACTACCAGTACATGAGGCATGCAGCTAGATGTCTCAGCTGGTCTTCAGTCTTTAATGCCAGTGAAGAAATGGACTTGTCAGCAAGAATGAAAACAAGCAGGCAAAGACACAGAGCTTCCTTCTATTCCCTTTATAGAGGCTGCCAGCTGAAGGTGTGGCACAGATTAAAGGTGGGATCTTCCTACCTCAAAAGGTCTGGATTAAACATGATCTCATTAAGAAATTAATTTTCACTTCAAATAGTCTAATTAAGAAAGAAATCCCTCACAAGCTGTCTTAGTTAGGGTTCCTGCTGCTGTGATAACAGACAGTGATCAAAACAACGTGGGGAGGAAGGGTATTTACACTTCCACAGCACTGTTCATCATTGAAGGAAAGTCAGGATAGGAACTCAAACAGGGCAGAAGCTTAGAGACAGAAATTGATGCAGAGGCTATGGATGTGGGATGAGATGGTCCCTCTCCCATCAATTTCTAATTAAGAAAATGCCCTATAACTGGATCTTAGGGAGGCATTTTCCCAATTAAGGCTCCCTCCTTTCAAATGATTCTAACCTGTGTCAAGTTAACACAAAACTAGCCAGGATGACTGAGCCCTTGTCAACTTGACAAAAACACAATACTTTTAAGCAGTAACCTTTCCTTCTTTGATCTTTCTCAAGATCACACATTAATACCAACATTCCAGTGAAACCATTCTAAATTTAAGTCCCACAGTTTTTAAAAAATGCAAACACTTAAAGTAATTCAATCTCTTTAAGATAACTAAACTCTTTTAAAATCCAAAGTCTTTAAAAACTCAAAGTCTCTCAACTGTGGGCTGCCATTGGTCAGAAACGAGACTAGATTCTAAAGACTTTTAGCTATAGAACCCACCTTCATGGTCACATGTGCTTTGTAAAGAATTATCTAAGTAGTCACACCTTAAGTGCATCCAAAATTGGAATGATAGTTGCTTGGAAACTTTTCTCTAAATTGTACTGTTTTAAATATGCTAACAATTAACCACCCCATATCAAACTCCCCAAGTCTGATCTAGGTTGACAAAGTTGATCTGAACCGAGTTTTTATTCTCACCTCTTTGTGGTTCACTTCCTTGCCAGGACATCTACTGGGTCTCCTTCAGGGCAGGGACCTGCAGGCAGGAGCTGATGCAGAGACCATGGAGGGAGGGGTGTTGCTTATTGACTTGCTCCTCATGGCTTGCTCAGCCTGCTTTCTTTTAGAACCCAGGACCACTAGCCCAGGAATGACACTACCCACATGGTTTGGAGACTTCTCCTTCATCAGTTACTATTTAAGAAAATGCTCTAGAGCTGGATCTTAGGGAGGCATTTTCTCAGTTGAGGTTCCCTTTCAGATGACTCTAGCCTATGTCAAGTTGACTTAAAACTAGCCAGGACACAGCTCTTCCCAGCCACTTGGGATTTAGTTAGTTCAAGATATAGTCAAGTTGATAACCACGAATAGTCATCACAGGTGGAGTTATTCACTAAAAGTTTGTTGTATTCCATTCTGATTTCTATAGGCTTTATCCCTTCACCCCTTCCTCCAGTATATCAGGTAAGACTATTGTCTTAGTCAGGGTTTGTGTTCCTGCACAAAATATCATGACCAAGAAGCAGGTTGGGGAGGAAAGGGTTTATTCTACTTACACTTCCACACTGCTGTTCATCACCAAAGAAAATCAGAACTGGAACTCACACAGGGCCGGAACTTGGAGGCAGGAGCTGATGCAGAAGCCATGGAGGGATGCTGCTTACTGAATTGCATCCCCTGGCTTGCTCAGCTTGCTTTCTTATAGAACCCAGGACTATCCATCCAGGAATGGCACTACCCACAATGGGCTGGGCCCTCCCCCCTTGATCACTGATTGAGAAAATGCCTTCCAGCTGGATCTCATGGAGGCCATTTCCTCAAGGGAGGCTCCTTTCTCTATGATAACTCCAGCTTGTGTCAAGTTGACACACAAAATCAGCCAGTAAAACTATGATCAAGAAATTCCATTGAAATAAACTCAAAGAGTGATCAAGTTTATAGAAACCGTAAATATATTTGAAATCTACTGACATTTTAATGTGAGATTGGAGGGATTCATTAGAAACTTGGATGATGCTACAGAAGTTCTTGGGCTTGCCTTGTTATAACATAAGTCCCACCATTAGGCTACACATGATGGGTGACACTTGGTCCACCCTGTTCTCATGTCTCCATGGCTTCAGAAGCTATAGGCCTCCTGCTCCATTGCCCAAGGAAAGTCTTGTCAAGCAGAAAAGGGATAGTCTCTTTCCTGAAAGTCTTAGCATGTGTCTGGTTTCTTAGCATTCCTGTGGACTAATCTCAGAGGTCAGTCAATCAGGCTACACTAATATGTGTCTTGGAAACAGAGTAGACCTCGCCCAAATCATGGATAAACTTATCTCCCCCTCTACTTGAGACTAACTTCTTGCTAAACCCTCTTGCAACAAGTTATATTGACTGATCTGAACTCTTGACTTTCACCTTGACATGACCTTTAAGCCCTATCTTCTACATACTGTCTTTCTGGACCCAGAACAGATCCAGAGTCCCAGACTATTACCTAATAGCTGTCCTCATTATTTTGGAACTGAGTTTTGGAACAAGTATCCATTGGTCCTCCCCTCCCTTCTCCTGTAGAGCTTTCCTCTTAAACCAAGTCATCAATTGTCAATACAGAGTGCTCATGGAAGTGACCAGTCCACAGCCTCAGACACTCTGACAGCTTAAATCATCAGTTTATTTTACACTGCAGGCTCCTCCAGCTAGCTTCCTTGCTCTATGCTCTGGAGCAATGGTGAAGGGAAATGTGGAAATACTACCCTTTTGTCTCACTAAGCTCCCCTCGATGAAGACAGTTGTTCACACTGCTCTCTAGACAGTTCAATTAACGATTATCCAGGTTACAACAGAGCTTAGTCCACTAAGTACAGCAAAGGGCTGTTTCAGTGTAAGTTTCTCTGTAGGCTTGTGACAACCCATTTTCTTCCTGGTAGGCATCTAGATTCTGAAACCTCCCTTCCCTTCAACCCCATGGCCCATTACATGTGCTAATGTGGTAAACCCTACCCTGACACCATTTTGCCTCCATTCCTTTGGGACACTAAGACTCAGCATGCATGGCAAGCCCATAGCTTAAGTGTCCCTCACTCTTTGGTAACCAGAGAACAGCTGGTTTTATTAGTGCTATCTCTGAATACCACATGACTGATTTGTGGCCAGAGTGACAATGACTGCTCTGCATACCAACTTTGAAACTACCCCCTTTCCTGGCGCCAGTCAATGGAAATCAAGCCTAATGTCCCTGGAATCCCTTCCTATCTGAGAGCCAGATCACCTTTTGACATTGGGACACTCATAGCTTCCCTTGATATACAGGATTCTGGAAGCAAAAATTTCTAAAGCAGCTTCCTATGTCTTGATCTAAAGAGCATCTCTCAGATGAAACTCCAGTCCCAGTCAGCATAGCCTGCTTTCCCTTCTAGACTTTTCTTCCTAAAAGCCACCAAGTGTCATTAAAACCTCCTGCTCTGCCTTCCTTTCCAGTGTCATCTAAAGCATCAGGGGGTCTTGTATGAAAACATCTCCCCTTTTCCTTTAGAGTCTAAGTTCTTTTCTCCTCTCACTAATACATTAAAATTTTGTTATTTCACTTTATTTTACTTGCAACCCACTGCTCTGTAGTGTTCAGACAGTCCACAAATCGGAAGGCAGTTCACACTCCAGTCCCCAAAGGCCTTTTGACACAAGAGAGACTCTAGAACTTGTAGGATTCTGAAACCATTCTCTTTCCTTTCCAATGAGTCCTTGGATACTCTTTTTTATAAGTTCGTGTAACTGTGGGTGACCATCAATGCAGAATTTTTGCAAAAGTATTTTTGGGTAATGCAAATGTAATGGTCATATGCTTTTTGGTGCTCCAATCACAGACATGGGCTTTTGTGGAATAAGTTTAGGCTAGGGAAGTGACACAAGCACAATGTCTCCAGGAGAAAAGGCAGCAGAAGACAAAGGCTGGAGCAATAAAGGACTGAGGCTCTAGGTAAGGAAAAACCATGCTCTAAGGAAAGACTCCAAGGGACTTGTGACTTGTTTTCTTATGGGAGATAGCACCTTAACAAGCCTAGTGCCAGTGCACTGATTAGTTTGGGGTATCAGCTCGACACAAAGCAAAGTCATTTGGGAAGAGAGAACATCAACTGAGAGAATGTTCCCACAAGATTAGCCTGTGGGGCATTCTCTTGATTAGGGCTTGATGTGGGAGGGGCCAGCCCATTTATGGATGGGGCCACCACTGGGTAGATGTCCTGAGAATTTGTAAGAAATCAGGATGAGCAAACCCGAAAGAGCAAGCCAATATCAACTTTCCTCCAGGGCCTCTGCATCAACTCCTGCCTCTATGTTTCCGCCATTTAAGTTCTTGCCTTGGCCTTCTTCAGTGGACTGTGATCCAGGATATGTAAGCATCCCTAAGTGCTTTTTGTCATAGTGTTTTCCCATAGGAATAGAAATCCTAAAACAGTGACCCAGTCCTGAGCCTGATTGTCCTGGGGTTCTTTGAGTAGATTGAGAACAGCCTTGAACCTGAAGTGAGCAACTGTTTTCCTGTCCTCTAGTCCTACCTGCCTTCTCTGATAATGGACAGAACAGAAAATCAAGGCAGGATGTCAACTGTGTGTTGATGGGGTAGTGAAGGTGATTGTAACAGTCATTATTCAATGTAAATCATCTTAGTGGATAACCTGAATGTGTATAATTTTATCAATTACACCTCAACAAATCTCAAAAACAAAACACACCCACAGACATACAAAGTTTGAAAATAGGAAGTTATATTAACCTTGGAAACAATTGTAAAGTCTTAGGGCTAAAGAAATGGCTTCATTGTTAAGAGCCCATTTTGCTCTTGCATTAGACCCAGGCTTGGTTTCTAGCACCCATATGGCAGCTTACGACCATAAGTAATTCCAGTTTCAGGGCATCTGGCACCCTCTTCTGGCTTCCACTGGAACCAGGCATGCACACAATGCACATGCAGGCAAAAACACTAATTCACATAAAGTCGAAATTAATGAGCAAATATATTTTTAGGGAAAAAAAAAAAGGGTTTTGAGCCCTCAATAAGTTTTCAACTATTCCCCAAGTTAAACTGACGCGGAGTCCACCTGCACAGGTCAGAAGCTAAAACCAGTTGGTTCACAGTACTAAAACAATACTATAGGTCCTGTTTTCATGTTTCTGCTTTGGTTTTTGAGACGGTGTCTCACTTAGCACAGGCTGGCTTTGAACTCATAACCCTCCGGCTCCTACCTCTCAAGTGTTATAATTATACACACACACCATCACGCCTAGTTTTAATTCTCGCTAAGATCCTAATTAAAAATCTAAATAAAGAAACCCCAATCACACATCTCAATACTGAGCCAAAAGTGTTATATCTGACCCTCCTGAGCTCTTAGGCCTGAGCCAGCACTTTCTTTCTTGATGGAACATTCTGGTTCTCTTGTCTTCTTGAGCTCTAGCAGACACAACAAGCAAATCAAAACCTAAGGGAGTAAGAACACCAGGTTTGCCTGAATATTTAGGAATCAATGCAATTAAATGCAGTTCTGTCTTTTCAACTGACTGCTTCATTATTTATACAAAATTAAAACCTGTTCTGAGCTCTTACAATCTGGTAAGTTTTCCAAAAGTGCATTTACTAACATTGAGCACTTGAAAGAAACGATGCCATAAATCTTAGGATGTTTACTTTCAAGTCAGCTTAGCTCAGGTTTGAGCCCCACTGAAATGCCCTGAGCTCCTATTTTACATCAGTAAAACAGTTACCTTATCTACAACCTTGGTTTCTGTTGTGCCGACTAAGTGAGATGAGATTTATAAAAGGCCTTTCGATGCCTTAGTATTGATTGTCAACCTGCCATGATCTAGAATCTCCGATGAGGTATACCTTACAAGTTTATGGATTAAGTAAGCTGAGATAGGAAGAGCCACCCAAATGCAGGCAGCAGAGTTCCACAGGCTAGTGTCCTGGGCTGATTAAACTCAAGAACGTGTGTCGATCACCATTATTCATTACCTCTGACTCCTGCAAATATGCAGATGCAATGTAACTGGAGGTTACATGTTCCTCTTGCCACAATTTAATCTCCATGACGTCCTCACTCTGATAGACTGTATCCTCAAACTATGACCCCCAAATAAACCCTTTCCTCCTTAAATTTCTTTGCCAGGTATTTTGTTGAAAACTATATAAGCCTGACGTAACATTTGAAAAGCATGTTCTCAAAGAATGATACTTATTAATATGCTGCATTTAAGCCACAATACAGTATATTCACAACAACCAAGTAGACAAAAGACAAAGGTCAGATCTTTCTCTTCCTTTACGTACTCAGTGTTCACTGAGCTCCTCTGTTCTACTAGAACATTCTAGAAGCAGGGAATGCATTGGGAGACAAGAAAATTAAGCCAGCACTATTGCTCTCTTGGAGGACATGTGTGAGTGGCAAGAGAATGCCAGGCAAAAAGGAAACAATAATGATAATTTCAGGCATTCATAAATGATAGAAAGAAAATGAAACAGGTGATATGATGGAGACCTGTGGATTGTTAGGAAAGATCTCTCTAGAAAGATAATTTCAGCCACACCTGCCAGAGGAGATGCCATGGATAGAGTTGATCCACATCTCCACATCAAGGTATATAGTTTTTAAAGCCCACTTTCTAGGTGGGAAAACTGAGGCAGGGATGCTCAGATGCAGCTAGTGCGAAGCAGATCTATGGCTGAACTTATGCCACTGGCTCTAGGGTACCTGCTTTTTACATCACAATTTTGCTTCTTTCCTAACAGAATTGCACAAATATGCATCTTTTGTGATTTGAGTGATAGATGGAGAGAAACCAAAACTATATTTATTTTGGCATTTGTTGCTTGATAAGTAAGTGCAATTGTTTTCCTTCTTCGTAAAGTTGGAAGCTCCAATTTGGTGTTTTATCTCAAGTATACTCTTGGCAAAGTGACTATAGGAAGTGACTTTGATTAATTCATGCTCTTCTGATTGATGGGGGAAAACCCTTGCTGGGCTAAATGAAGCCCACTCATCCCCTATGCATCACCTAGTTATTTTTAAAAGCATGACAGAGCACTGGATTAAGCAGAAAATTTTGCTTTTCTACTTATCCTTCTAAGTTTTCATCATGGATCTACAAGAACAGCTGACTCTTCTTAACTCTCCACATCACACCTCAAAAGTTCCATACACAACACAGTAACAAAAAGCAGAGAGTGCTTTCAACCTAAATACATTAAAGATAGAATCATTAGATAGGAGGGAGGCTCAATTGAGAAGATGCCTCCAGAAGACTGAGCCGAGGCAAGCCTGTGGGACATTTTAAATTAGTAATTGAGGTGGGAGGGCCCAGCCCATTGTGGGTGGGGCCACCCCTGGGCTGGTTGTTCTGGCTTCTATAAAAAAGCAGGCTGATCAAGCTACGTAGAGCAAGTAGCACTCCTGCACCACCTCTGCATCAGGTCCTGCCCTGTTTGAATTCCTGTCCTGACTTTCTCAATGATGAACTAGAATGTGGAAGTACAAGCCAAATAAATCGTTTCCTTCCCAAGTCGCTTTGGTTGTAGTGGTTCATCACAGCAGGCTAAGATGAGTATCAGAGATGCTTATCTGTGTGTCTATGTCCTTCTGTCTAGCCTGAATCTGTCTGTCTTAGTCTTTAACTTTGTCATTTTGTCAGGCATTGGAGGTCTGGTTAATATTTCTGATACTTTTAGCTTTTTCCTTCCTTCCTTCCTTCCTTCCTTCCTTCCTTCCTTTCTTTCTTTCATCTTTTTTTACAGTGCCAGGTAGTCAAAGCCAAGACCTCGAGCACTCTACCAAGTGAGCCATGTCCTCAGCCCTTTCCTAGCGCCTTTGAAACTCTTAGTTGGGCTGTCTTCCCAGACTCTCCACTGTACACACTGTCATTCTCACCAGCACAAATGTATTTCTCCACCAGTCTTTATAAAATGTCCAAGGATGATTCCAAAAGTGCCAAGCACAGTCTATACAGAATAAATACAAATATTAATTTCACACTCTGGCCAAAGAAACCTTAAGGGTGGACTAGTATCTTACTGCTCTAGCTGGGGTTGTTCTCTAGAACCAAGTTGGCATGATCTATCTCCATAACTAGAACCATTACCGCACTGATAGTACGGACCATTGAATTTTTAACAATTAAAATATTTGGACTGAAGAGATGCTTCAGTGGTTAAGAGCATGTATTGCTCTTCCAACAGACTCCAGGTCAGTTCCCAGAATACACATCAGATGACTTAGAGCTGCCTGTACTCCAGCGCCCGGGAACCTGATGCTCTCCTCTGGTCTCCACATGCATCTGCACTCTCACATGTGCATACCTACACACAGATAGACACATATACACATGGTTGTAAGTAAAATCTTACAGAAGCAAAATGCTGGCACCGGGCATTAAATCAAGCACAACTGTAACTCAGTTGGCCATTTTTGTTTTTCTTACCTAAATGCTCATGTCACATCCTTTACAAACTAACCCCTCTATTTTAATCCTTCTGTGTAAGCAGTAGCTCTTCTTTTGTGTTTTTCTGAAGAGCTGGGTAGAAAGAACCCTACTAATAACTTGGTCTGGCTGAGACAATAAGCAGTTCCAGGGCAAGGTTGCAATTGCTACCGCACCTCTCACACTGACTCTCAAGAGCATCTAAACTCACAGGTCATCTAAAAAGTGTGAAATGTGTTTATTCTTCATGCAACAAAATAAAGCCACATATAATGCTTTCAATAAGCCAAAGGCACATTGGAGGTATAGAGAATAAGGTGGACATAGCTTCCCATCTTTGACTATTTCCTGAAAATGGGTGAGTCTTGCTTAGTTCAGAGTCATCAAAGGGATTATTGTCATGATTATTGTCATTTAGATGCAGTCACATAATTAGGTATATAAAGTTAAATATGAAACCCATCTTGAATAGGTTTTGAGATGACATTCCCCATCTTTGTGAAAAGTTGGATATTAAATATTGGGTTGAACCATATCTCAAGGAAGGAGGAAATAGTCACAGTATTTACTGCAGTGGAATTATTACCTCTTTTTAAACATTGTGTTCACTTAACTACAAGCCAGTTTGACTTAAATTAGGCGTTACGTGTTTAAGCTGGTAAGATGGCTGAGCAGGTCAAGTGCTTGCCCACCAAACCTAAGGGTCTGAGTGCAAATCCTTTACACAGTGATAGGAACAAACTCCCACAAGTTGCCCTCTGACCTCCATATGCATGCCATGTACATACAACATGTGAGTATACACACACACACACACATATACACTACACAAATAAGGGTAATTAAAAAAAGTACACTGTTAGCCATTCGTGATCTGAATCCAGCTGTATGAGATAGAATGGATTTCTGTACACATGCAAGGGCATGCAACACTTCTACTTTTTTTCTTTTTAACCAACAAAGCAATAGGCTCCCAGATCTTAGTACAACTGATTCCGTGATGGAAGTATCATTCAGATCACAGAACTCAGCACATAGAGAGCACCATCCACCAAAACAAAAAAACAAAGACCTAATCTACCAAAACCAAAGTTCTGCAAAAGTCTCTAAATGTACTAATTTTGCTTTTATGGCTTCTATAGTTCTGCTTCTAGTTAACTTTTCTTTATAACTGGAGTGTGTCAACTCAGGGTGCGATTTTGTTCTTAAAACCTCACCCTGAGAAAGGCTCAGGGCTGCAGTTAACTGGTTTCGGTTTAATTCTGGGACATGTAAGCACACTTTCACTTAAACTACAAGTGGCATGCTTATAGTTTAACACCCAGTGCAGTCACTGGCCTGCTAATAAAGGCTTTCTATTGGCTTAAACCCATGTCCCGGCAGTCTTCTCCGGTGGGCAGCCCCAAACCATTACTTATTGGTAGCTTCTAAAGCTCCCTTTCTCCCACTTTTCCTAATACCAACAAAGGTCCCTTTTGTTCCAGGGATGTACTTTCAGAGATTCTGATGATGTCTCCTCTCCCCACCTAAGAGGCTTTTTGTTCATTTGGCATCTGTGTAAAACAAAATCCAACAGCCAGACCTGTCTTTCATCCAAGGAGACCATGGAGATTTGATCCAGTGCTGTGCTGGCCATCCCTTTCCAGATGCTGAATAAAAATGTGGTCTCCTTAACATCACACTTCTGGCATTATTCTCTGGCTCTCTCTCTCTGGTTCTCCTGCTCTCCCTCTCAATCCTCCCCCCTCTCTCTCCTCCCACCTACCGTCCTCTGGTCCTCTGTCTCTGTCTCTCTCTGTCTCTGTCTCTCTCTCTCTCTCTGTGTCTATCTCTCTGTCTCTCTCTCTCTCTCCTCCCACCTACCTTCCTCTCTCTCTCTGTCTCTCTCTCTCTCTGTCTCTCTCTGTCTGTCTCTGTCTCTGTCTCTCTCTCTCTCTCCTTCTGCTAACCTTCCCAATAAGAAGCTCCATGCCCCTCTCTAGCCTGAAACTTGAGAGGACTACATCCACCTCCCCTAACCCCCAAGCTAATGGGCAGAATCCTGGTTTCAGTTTCACTTTGAGATGTGTAAACATGGTTTCACTTAAACTGTAAATGAGAAGCTTCATTGAAGGCAGCAGCTCAGGATCAGTATAGAAGGAAAGAGGGCAGACCCTTGAGGGAAGTAATCTGGGGTATAGAGTTGTCAAACTTCACAATAAAAATAATCTTTTTAAGCTACAGAGAAAGAAACCGCAGTTAAATTTAATTTTTCAGATAAATAAGGTATGTCCCGATATCAGATAGGACATTACCTTGGTGGCTTCCTGAGAACACAGGAGATTGCCAAAGAATGAGAACACAATAGGAATAAGGGCTTAGTGACTAAATAACCATGTGATCCTTCCCACTCCAGCTGGTAGAACCAGCATGCACCAACAGAAGAAACCGTTCTCAAGGGGCCCAAGAATGTTCCTGAAAACAGAAACATTGGTGCTAGCACAAGCTTGCCTTGGAATTAGCCTGAACAGATTGGCATTGCATCCAAGAGACCAAAGTGGAGAAAAAAACCCAAAAAACCAAGGGGACTGGGTACCAAGAGTGTCTGTCACGCCTGTCAGAGGCTCCTCTTAGGACCCCAAGTCTGTGCCTGAGAAGCTTATTTGCTTCTGGGATTTCTGTTCCCTCCCTTTTTGTCTCTTGTACTTACCCCTTGTTTCTCAGTCAAGGGTCTTGCTGAGTTCTTTCAATTTATCTCTAAATAATTAATGTTCATGCTGTGATTCTTTTTTTTTAATTAATTTATTTACATTTCAGCTGTTGGCCCCCTTCTTGGTCCCCCCTCCAAGAGTTCTTCACCCATCCTCCCTCCCCTTTGCCTCTGAGTGGGTGCTCCCCCACCCACACCTCATTACCCATCTACCCTCCCCCACCCCTCATTCCCCTGGGCTGGGGCATCAAGTCTCTACAGGTTTAGGCACAACCTCTCCCACTGAGGCCAGACAAGGCAGTCCTCTGCTACATATGTGCAGGGGGCCACAGACCAGCCCCTGTATGCTCTTTGGTTGGTGGCTTAGTCTCTGGGGGCTCACAGGGGTCTAGGTTAGTTGATATTGTTGAACTTCCTATGGGGCTGCCATGTCCTTCAGCTCCTTCAGTCTTTCCATAGGGAGCCCTGACCTCAGTCCAATGGTTAGCTGTAAGCATCTGCATCTGTCTGGGTCAGCTGCTGGTAGAGCCTCTCAGAGGACAGCCGTGCTAGGCTCCTGACTTTTGCCCCCTCATGGTTGAATTTATCTTGATTTCCAGCAGTTTCTGCCCTCTGGCTGAAGAAGGTGAGTCTTTACAATGCAGTCAGGGCCTTCCATCTTTTACACACACTATGGTTCTTGAGCACTGTCAATCCATTCCCTTTGTAGGCATCAGGCCTCCCTACCTCTCAACAAACATTATTGATCTACACATAATAAAATCACCAATTTAGGAATACAATTCTGAGAGCTTTGTCAAATGTATACATGGTCAGATAACCACTGCAGAAATTAAGATTACAAGACATTTAAACCATGCCCAAAACTTCTTTGAGGCTCCCTAGCACTCTCTGACACCAGGATGGTGGCAATGCTAATCTGCTTTATCCCACAGTTGAGTAGAATTAAACTGCATATAATCTTTGATGCCCAGCGTCTTTCATTTTGTAAAATCCTTTTGTGATTCCTCTATGCTGTTGAATATCAATCATTTATCATTCCTTCTTTCCTTACAGTGGACTACGATTCAATCATATTGATACTTTTTCATTTCTCTATGAATCCATAAATTGATGTTGGGTTATTTCAAATCTGAGGTAAATACATAGATGGCTCTTCCAGTATTCAAGTAACAGTTCTTATAAATATTATATAAGTTTTCTTTCTCTTTGGTAGATAGCTACAAGTGGAACATCTGGATTATATTATAATTGTACATTTAACTTATTTTAAATTACCAGTGTCTAAGAGTTTGAGTTAGTTTACATTGCTGCCACATCCAGAATGTGGTATTTTGACAATAATGCTGTGTAGTATCTGGTGTGAGTGTGCATATGCATGTGTGTGCTTGTGTGTGTGTGTGCGTGTATGTGCAGTATATGTGGTGGTGTACATGTGTGTGCAGGTGGTGGTGTGTTCACGTGGAGCCAGATAACAATGTTAGGCATGTCCCTCTACCACACTCCAACTTATTTTTTGAGACAAGATCGCTCACTGATTAGACTTGATAAAGTTAATTAAATTTGTCCTTTGGCAGTTTTATAAAATGCCTCCTTTTTGCTTTTAACTCTACCCTTTTCATCACCCACCTTCCTGTGTTCACAGCCCTCCCTGTTGTCTCTTCCTCACATTCAAGTCTTTCTGCTTTATTTGTGTCCCTCCAGGTTTGACCAGTATTATTTGTGTGCCCATAAAATTTGAACTACTCATTGGAGCCTGATGAGTTTGCTAGTGGCTACACACCTGGAGACAGTGACTCCTCTCACCCAGAGGTGCTGGAGCTTCTCAGCAGCAATAGTAACAGTAAGGGTATATAGAAAGGGTACGGCAGAAGGAAGATAACTCACTGTCTGCTTGTTTGGCTTTCCCTCTGCCTCAAAGTTGATTTATCCTGCTGCTGCTGCTGCTGCTTTCCTTACTGATATCAGAAGCATCCAGGCTTCCGTCATAGACTAAGGACACTATCCAGGAAACTTTCAAGTATTTCAGCACTAGATTGGGACAGCCTTGTGGACTAAACTACCAGGTCGTCAGCCTTTGCTTCTCAATAAGTCAGCCACTGTGGGCCTGCTCCAATTTCTGAGGCACCCATCCTCAAGGATGGAGCAACTACCAAGTTGACAGTCTCTCAGGTGTAATTCAGCTATTGTTGTTATTTTGATGTGAGCTGACTTAATAAAGTGTGAGTGCATGCACACACCATTGGTTTTGCTCCTCTAAAGAACACTAACTAATACAGGTGTCAAGTAGTTCAGCCTTTCACCATTAAGGATGATAATAGCAATGAATTTATAGGCTTGGGTGAATGTTCCATTCACATTAGACAGAATTGGTTATTCAATCATTGGGTGGAACAGTCAATAAATATCAAATTGGGTCAAACTGATGCTTTCTTCAAAGGTGAGATCTTTCCATTCTGTTTCAAGAATTTTGAGTGTTTCTATTACAGATCTACATTGTTAATAAAGTTTTCTTTTCTTTTTTGAGATTATAATATAATTACATCATTTCTTTATCTCTTTCCTCTCTCCAAACCCTCCCATATATTCCTCTTAGCTCTCTTTCAAAATTCATGCTCTCTTGTTCTTCAATTATTGTAATACATACATACATGCATACATACACACATTTCATTCCTAAAGACAGAAACATAACTTGCTCAGTGTGTACAATGTAATTTACTAATGTTCATGACTGACCATTTGGTATTGGATAACTAATTGCTGTGTTTCTCTTCATTAGTTTGTTAAATTCTATTACTGTGTCTACTAAAATGATCTGGAGGGTGTTTTTTCTTTAGTCTGTTTATATATACATATATATTCATATATAATTCATACATAATATGAATTAGTGACAATTGATTTTCAAAAGATGAATGAGTCTTAAATTTCTATAGTAATTCTTGCCAGACCATGATATATTATCTTTATATATCCCTAGATTCTGTTTGTTAATACTTTGTTGATGATGTTTGTGTCTCGGAAGATTGATAGTTAGGGATATTGATCTGGATTTTCTCTTCTTGCAATATCTTTGAGGGTTCTGGTCCCTTAGTCATACTGGCATTAACGAGTTAGGAAGCTTCTTGCCTTCTGTTTTCTAGATTGTTCTCCCTTTAATGCTCGACAGCGTTCATCAAGGTAACCAACTGAGGTGGGAGTCTGCTTTGTCAGAAGGACTTATAGTCATCAGTTTAATTTCTTAACCGTTTTAAGAATACTCAGATTACATATTCATATTGGATGAATTGCAGTACTTTTTGCCTTGTCAAGAAATTTGAGTCTACTTCAGTTGACTTGTCCTAGAAGTGTGAGTGGTGTGTAGCTTTTCGTTATATACTTTTGATGTCTTGATGTCTTGAGGATCTATAGTTACAGCCCTAATCCCTCCTCCCTCTCCCCTTCTCTTCCTTCCTCTCTCTCTTTATTGTTTTTCACTTAATTTCTTTTCTCTATTTTACCACTTAAAATTTTCTTTATTCTACACTTTTCATAAATACATGCTTTCTTCTTTTGCATTGGATTTTAATTTGCTCTTTTTTTTTTTTTTCTAGTCTTTGGAGCTAAAAATTGAAAAATATTATCAGAATTTGACTCAGGTTACCTCTGTAAATTTTAATCTATGAATTATTTTAAAGCTGATGTGTTATTTCCATTTTTCTTCAATTGAAACAATTTTGTAATTTATCTTATAACGTCCTCTCTCACTCGTGGGTTATTTAACACTGTATTGTTGAACTTTCAAATATTCGGAGATTTTCCAGGTAGCTTTCTACTATTATTTCTGATTTAATTCCGTTAAAGACAAAGGGAGTCTTTTGTGTGACTGGCTTTCACTATAGCTGTACAGTTTACAGTCCCACCAGGAGCAAATAAGTTTTCCTCTTTCCCCACATCCTCACCAGCATTTGTTTCCATAGGTTTGGGGCTTTTTGGTTATTTATTTATTTAGCAAGCCATTCCAACTGGGCAGAGGTGGAGTCTCAAAGTTATTTTAATTTGCATTTATCTAATGGCTAACTTTAATCACCTTTTGAGGTGATTACACCCCTTTTGTCCATTTACATTTCTTTTTCTCAGAATTGTCTGTTCAGTTTATTAACCTGTATGTTGATTGACTTGGGGTTTGGTATTGAATTATTTGCAATTATTTATATTAATCTGCTGTCTGATATGTGATTGCCCAAGATCTGCAGCAAAATATGCATGGGTCTCTTCACTCTCCTAATGGTTTCCTTTGTTTTGCAGAAACTCTAATCCCATATAATGTCATCATCAGTTCCTGAGACAGCTCCTGTGCTGGTCAGTCCTGGACAGACAATGCTCTCATGCCTATTGCTTATGCATTTTATCTGTGAATCTTCTCACAGTTTCTAATGTTAAGGTCCACCAATGAGGTATTTGATCTATTTTGAATTAAATCTCGTATGGGGTGAGAAATAAGGATTTAGTTGTATTCTTACTAGCATTGGTTAGTAAATGGGCATTCTTTTCTCTATGTATGTCTTGAACACCTTTGTGAAAAATTTGGGGGCTGTAGTAGGTTTATTTCTAGGTCCTCTGTTCTATTCTGGCTGCATTTGTGATGTTTTTGTTCCCGTGACTCTAATATAATTTGAGATGAGATATCATGACACTTCTAAATATAGGGTTGTTGTTAGGAATGGTTTGGTTTGGTTTGTTGTTTGGGAATTGCTTTAGCTATTTGGGGGTCTTTTGTGCTCCCATAGAAATTTTGGGACTTTTTTAAGCTCTAGGAAGAATGTAACAGGAATTTCAGTGAGCATTCCATTAAATTTCTAGACTGCTTTCATCAATGTAGTCATTTGTTATAATAGTAAGTCTAATTTTGCCAATACTTTAACATGGAGTTTTTCTTTTATCAATTTCTTTTTTCACTATAGAGGTCTTTTGCCTTTTTGGTGATGTTTACTCCCCCCCCC
>JADRCH010000837.1:10548-41856 GCA_019843965.1 Rhynchomys soricoides | reverse complement strand
TCCACTATGTTCATAGCAGCCTTATTTATAATACTCAGAAGCTGGAAAGAACCCAGATGTCCTTCAAGAGAGGAATGGATACAGAAAATGTGGTACATTTACACAATGGAATACTACTCATCTATTAAAAACAATGACTTCATGAAATTCTTAGGCAAATGGATGGAACTAGAAAATATCATCCTGAGCGAGTTAACCCAGTCACAAAACAGCACACATGGAAGACACTCACAGGGCTCGTTCCACTCCCTGTAGTAGCTTTCCTCAGCAGGTGTCCCACAGCTCTGGCAGCTCGACCATCTTGGGGTCTCCAAGGCAACTTCAACATTACAGCTTCTTGTTCCAGTTCTGGGATCCACACCTGACCTTCTGGGATCCTCCAAAGGCCTTGGGTCACATATTAATATTCTTGTCCTCTGAAACCTCTAGAGCCAGGTTTCCACAGTTCAAATCACCCTCCGCAACAAAATCATCCATATTCCTGTTGTGATGGCCCATTAATCCCCACTTACAGCATCCCACTGCACTCCAAATCCAAGTCCCAAAGTCCACATTCTTCCAAACAAAAGCATGGTCAGGCCTATCACAGCAATATCCCAGTCGCTGGTACCAACTTCTGTCTTAGTTAGGGTTTTGCTGGTGTGAGAAGACACTGTGACCATGGTAACCCTTATAAGGACAAACTTTAATTAGTACTAGCTTACAGGTTCAGAGGTTCAGTCCATGATCATCAAGGTGGAAGCATGGCAGCATCTAGGCAGGCATAGTGCAGGAAGATCTGAGAGGTCTACATCTTGTGCCAAAAGCAAACAGGAAAAGATTGATTTCTAAACACCTAGGATGAAGGTCTTAAAGCCCATGTCCACAGTGAAACACTTCTGCCAACAAGGCCATACCTACTGCAACAAGGCCATATCTCCTAATAGTGTCACTCCATGGGCTAAGCATATTCAAACCCCCACAGCTTCAAATCTCTGAATTTTTCAAACCAAAGAAGTCAAGTCCAATAACAATTCTAGACAAACACAGAGCTGAAGACATTACATTAAGATATGTGTTTAAGGATTCCTTGATAACATGAAATGATCTGTAGGAAAGAATTAGCCAGGAAATTCTCTGTATGAATTAAGTGCTGACACAGAGAGTCATTTACTTTAGAAAAATTAATGTAAACCAAGTATCTATAGATATTCCAAAACTGTGAAAAAATGATAAATTTTAGGAGTTACAGAAAATGAATATCCTCAGAAGGAAACATGGTTTTTACCCATGCAGAACACAGTCTCCTGTGCTGAGTGGATGTCAGAGCTCAGCTTCTCCATTGCAGATGCGGAAAAACTCCCTGTAGCCTGAGAACACCTCCTCCCTCAGCCTTCCTGGTAACAGACCATCTTCTGATTCTGCACTTGGATGCAGAGCACTTACCCAGATGGACATGGCAAGGGAGGACCCTGTGCCCGAGGAGATCCTGCACAGGCTTGGATTAAGGGAGTCATTAATGCATGTGAGCAATGTGTAATTTTAGCGTCTGTGGAAGATGACAAATCCTCACTGGGGAGCACGGAGACCTGGCATCCCAGTGGAGCATTTTCCCTGCCTTTTATATTTCTCCTTGTGACATGGATAACAGCTATCTGGGGAGGGCTGGCCACAAACTTTATCTGAGTTAGGTTACAATACATGCGGGAGGGATCAGAAAGTTTGCACCAAGTAGATGACTCTAACTTTGCTCATTTTGAACCTCGGGTGTAATCAATCCCAAACCATTTCATACTTTTTGATGAGTCTGCTCTGGGGTGAGAGACTCCTGGGCCTCCCATGACTTCCCACAGGCTCTGAGGCTCTCTCCCTACAGTGCGAACAGGCAGCCTTTTGCTGGGTCAGTCCTCATGTGGAGTATCTGGATTCCATGCAGTATTGGTTCTGTGTGCCTTAATTTCCACTCACTCAGCTTCAGGATTCAGGCTGTGAGTGACATGTACAAGTAAATTTAAAAAGAAATGATAGGAAAGTGTGGAGGGAGAGAGGCACAGCTGGAGGCCTCTGGTGAGGAAGTCATGGGCACCTGGAACCAGAATAGGACAGGTTTAACCTAAAATTCTACAACAACCTCTTGTTCACTCTGCTGTATGCATGCGTTCAAGATATGAATCCTCATTAAGAGGTGACCTTAACAAAATTAAATTCATCTGGAGGCTGAAATTGGACATTCACCTGCGACAGGACATTGAGGTTATCATGAAAGGATGAAAAGTTTGCATCCTAACCTGGGCAAGGTTTATGACAAAATCATGGTTTGACTGTAACTTCAAATTTCTCTAAAGAGATTCTGTTATCAAAGATTGGTCTTCATGGAGATTGCAAGGGACGATATGTTGATGCCCAGAGTACAGTGATGAGTTGAAGGTACTGAGGTCAGAAAACGGATGCATTGCCAGTGAAATCCGGTTAGGTCTCAGTGTTGACATATTTCACAGAGGAAGCTTGATGCCTCCCCTTCATTCCCATAGTGTACCATGCTGTATACATTTCTGATGTGTCACAATGTGCCATGATGCTTTCAGAGTCAACATGTGTCCTTGATCCTCAAAATCTAGGTGATACATAAGGCTCATTCCTTTATAAACCACAGTCTCAGTTTTACTCAGAAGAAACTATAAATATCCTAACTCTACATATAGAAGTCTCATCAACAGATCGTAGATAAAGGCTTTACTGAGAACAACAATAAGAGACAGATAAGCTTGATGATTGCATCTACTTTCGTTTTTTTCTAATGAAACTATCCAATGTTTATTGATCTTAATTACAGTCAGTCACAATAACCTCTGTTTTACAGTCTTTATTCATCTGCTCCTCATTCACATTGAGTTAAGCTCTATTATAAGAGACTTTTACTGATGGCTAAACCAAAGCAGTTTGAACATGGCCAACTCAAACAACTAGCAAAGGATGCTGAAAATCCCTTATTAGAAATGTGTTATGTAGCAGTTTTCTCCAGAAGTAAAAGTCTTCCACCTTGGTGGGAGATTTTCTTAGCCATAGTATGAAAGTGAAACACCAGGATATTTTAGGACAAGATGCTTCCAAGGAAGTGAGACAAGATGTTCTAGAGCCGTGGTCCTCACCTTCGTAATGATGAGACCATTCAATACAGGTCCTCATGCTGTGGGGACACTCACTCATAAAATTATTTTTTGTTGCTACTTCACAACTGTAATTTTGTTACTGTTATGAATCTTTTTTGATTTATCATACATTTTGTCTATTGTTCAATTATCTAAATTTCATTTTCGTAATGAGAGTCTCTTTTTTTTTCTTTCAAGACAGGGTTTCTCTGTGTAGCTCTGGCTGTCCTGGAACTCACTCTATAGACCAGGCTGCCCTCAAACTCAGAAATCCACCTGCCTCTGCCTCCCAAGTGCTGGGATTAAAGGAGTGTGCCACCACTGCCCCACGGCCAGGTACAAAATTAACTCAAGCATATCAGTAGCCTTCCTATACTCGATGGAATGTGCAGGTGCTAAAGGTGTCTGTTCTTATACATGTATTATTATTTTCTTTCTGTAATTCTTTGAAAGCTGTTTTTGCATGACTTTGAGTCAGAATAGTGGGATATGGGAGGTGCATCTGTCCCTGCCAGGAGACAGGAGTTTCTGAACTGCTAGTAGCTTGTCACCTTTGTAAGTTACCAACTACCTAGAGGAAGCTATCCACTGAGGAACAAAGACGTACTACCATCCCCTTCCTTAAGTGTAAATACTCACGGGCATGTCAGCACCACGAACAGAAAAGAGCCCTGGGGAAGCTACCTTTCCAGAGTCTTTGGAAAACTATGACGCCTACCTCAGTATGTAAAGCCAAGAAACAGGCTCTTTGTCTCTTATCCCTGGACAGTGATTTCCTCCATGGTGGAGTCTGGCCACTGGTCACTTTTCCCATTGAGTATTCCTCATGTGATCTTGTAATGAACTCCTGCTGTCATCTACACTATGCTCTGTGGGAAGTCATTCAACTGAAACTATCAGGTGCAGGGAGTCTAAGGAAAACCTTAGTGAGATCCTGAGAACACATCCTCCACAATGCTCTAACACTGGCCCCAGAGAAGACACAGCAAAGAGAAACACAGGAGAGCCTCCGACCCTCGCATGCAGACTCCCACCTGGCTCTCAGTGTTGACACTGTGCACTGAAAGGAGCTGCTAGGATACAGTTTTGTATTACAGTGGGTTTTACCACATCAGATTATTTAATGGAAATACTTCATAAAATGGCATAGCTGAGTGGAAAAGCTTCAAACATCTTTTCTGACTGTGTTGTTGTCTGTGGAAGCAAACTGAGACCCACCAGCATCATTCAAGTTGATCCATATCCTGGTTTGCTTCCCTGTTGCTGTCATAAAATACTGTGACCAAAAGCAATGGAGAGACAATAATCTTTCTCAACTTTCAAGCTATAGGCCACTGGTGAGTAAAGCCAGGGTAGGAGCTGAAGCAGGGACTGAGACAGAAACCACAGAAGAAGAAAACCCCTGGTTTTCTTAGCTACCTTTCTTATTGAGAATGCCGCAGGTGACTCTAAAACTGTATCAGTTGACAACTGAAGGTAACTAGTAGATTGTATTTGGGTGCCTTCAGAGCACATTGCAAGGTCTGCTCTTATAGTATATGGAGATGTACTGCACTGTTCTTCTAGTGAGGTTTTTTAAAATGTATTTCTTTATTTAATTTATATGATGAGTACACTGTAGCTGTCTTCAGACACCCCAGAAGAGGGCATCAGATCCCATTACAGATGGTTGTGAGCCACCGTGTGGTTGCTGAGAGTTGAACTCAGCACCTCTGGAAGAGCAGTCAGTGCTTTTAACCACCAAGTCATCTCTCCAGCCCTGCTAATGAGTTTGTATCAGTGTGACACAGGCTAGGGTCATCTGGGAAGAAAGAACCTCAATCCTCCACCAGATTGTCTTGTAAGCAAGTCTATGGGATATTTCCATGATTAATGATTGATTTGTTAGGGCCAGTTCACTGTGGATGGTGAATTCTTGGGCAAGTGGTATATGAAAGTGAGAGACGTTAGAAACAAGCCAGTAAGCAAGCAATGTCCTTTTATGGCTTCTGCTTTAGTTCCTGCCTCAAGGTTCCTCCCTGGGTTTCTGGCCTGACTTCCTCAGTGATGGCCTGTGATGTGCAAAGTTTAAGCTAAAATAAGCCTTTTGTTCCCCAAGTTGTTTCTGGTCATGGCTTTATCACAACAGAAGAAACTAGGACACCTGAGATTATAGCTGACGAGACATAGCAATGTAGAAGGACTCTGTCTTTTTTTCTGTTATTTATATCTTTTATTATTATGTTAGAAAATTTTAGAGAACTATTCCATATAACAGTATAAATCAACACAGTACTTCTAAAAAACAGTTTACTAAGGGGTACCAAAATATAAATTGTGCATAAGATTTTACCTAGTAAACTTATTTCTAGAAATTTATGTTGACAAAAATATTTATTTACTGTGGGATATCTATCACAATATTATATACAATGAGAAACATGTCAAAATTAAATACAGAAGTAAATAAATTATGAAATTACTTGTAGACCTTTCTATAATAATTAAAATGCTATTTTCTAGGCTAAAACTTTAGAAGCCTATATTAACATCTTATAATTTCACATTATAAATATGATTAAAATAAATTAAATCACTTTGCAAAACCATTATGCAATTGGAAATTATTTCTGATAGATCAGCTCTTCAGTTTTATAGGCCATTCATTTTTTTCTCGTTTGAAATGACAAAGGAAAGTTGACTTCAGTAAAATAGCACACAACCTAATCTCATAAATCACATGAGTAATGTTACTTGTTTTTAGTAGATTTTGAAAACTTTACTACTGTCACACTCAACTAGAAATAAGTTGACAACTCCTGACTAAATTCAGAGAAAAAAAAAATATTGGTCTTCTAAAATATACAAAACTCACCTCCCTAATGTGAACATAAAATTCAGATACCTCCAATGTTCTCCCTTGAAGATATGTTAGCTTCACTCTGAGCAAAGAGCAACATTCTTTTGCATTTCCAAAGGCCATTACACTGAGATTCATCACATACCTATAACACTTGCTAAAGTTACCCCTTAAATATTTCTATTTGACAGTACAAAGTGTTCTTCCTTATCTTTTTTGATAACTTTTGGTTGAAAGTTGATTTTATTTGATATTAGAATGGCTACTCCAGCTTGTTCCTTGGGACCATTTGCTTGGAAAATTGTTTTCCAACCTTTTACTCTGAGGTAGTGTCTGTCTTTGTAACTGAGGTGCATTTCCTGTACACAGCAAAATGCTGGGTCCTGTTTATGTATCCAGTCTGTTAGTCTATGTCTTTTTATTGTAGAATTGAGTCCATGGATGTTAAGAGATATTAAGAAGTGATTGTTGCTTCCTGTTATTTTTGATGTTATTTTTACGTTTGTGTGGTTATCTTCTTGTTTTTATAATTTTTGGATATTTACTTAATTTACATTTCAAATGTTTTCCCCTTTGGAAGCCCCCTATAACATACCCCCTCCCCCTGCCTCTATGAGAATGCTCTCCCATATACCCACCCACTCTTTTCTTCCCTCTCTCGCATTTCTCTACACTGGGTCATGTAACACCCTCAGGCCCAAAGGACTCTCCTCCCACTGATATCCAACAATGCCCTCTTCTGCCACATATGTGACCATCACCATGGGTCCCTCCATGTGTATTCTTTGGTTGGTAGTACAGGCTCTGGGAGCTCTGGAGGGTCTGTCCAGTTGACATGGTTGCTCCTTTCATGGGGCTGCAAACCTGCTCAGCTTCTTCAGTCCCTTCTCCAACTCCTCCATCTGGGACCCACATTCAGTCCAACGGATGGCTGAGAGCATCCGCCTCTGTATTTGTCAGGCTCTGCCTGAGCCTGTCTGGAGACAGCTTATTATGCTTCCATCAGCAAGCACTTCCCAGCATCCACAAGAACATCTAGGTTTGGTGGCTATATGTGGGATGTATCCCCAGGTGGGGCAGTCTCTGGATAGCCTTTACTTGGTCTCTGCTCCACACTTTGTCTCAATATTTCCTCTTATGAGTATTTTGTTTGCCCTTCTAAGAAACACTGAAGCATCCACATTTTGGTCTTCCTTCTTCTTAGGCTTCATATGGTCTGTGAATTGAATCTTAGGTATTCAGAACTTTTGGGCTAATATCCACTTATCAGTGAGTACATACCATGTTTGTTCTTTTGTGACTGGGTTACCTCACTCAGGATGATATTTTCAAGCTCCATCCATTTGGCTGCAAATTTCATGAAGTCATTGTTTTTAATAGCTGAGTAGTATTCCATTGTGTAAATGTACAACATTTTCTGTATCCATTCCTCTGTGGAGGGACAACTGGGTTGTTTCCTGCTCTGGCTATTATAAATATGGCTTCTATGAACATAGAAGCATGTGTCCTTATTACATGTTGGAGTATCTTCTGGGTATAAGCCCAGGAGTGGAATAGCTGGTTCCTCAGGTAGTAATATGTCCAATTTTCTGAGGATCTGCCAAACTGATTTCCAGAGTTGTTGTACCAACTTGAAATCCCACCAGCAATGGAGGAATGTTCCTCTTTCTCCACATCCTCGCCAATATCTGCTGTCACCTGAGTTTTTGATCTTAGCCATTCTGACTGGTGTGAGATGGAATCTCAGGGTTGTTTTGATTTGCATTTTCCTGATGACTAAGGATGTTGAATATTTCTTTAGGTGCTTCACAGCAATTCGAGTTTCCTCAGTTGAGAATTCTCTGTTTAGCTCTGTTCACCATTTTTTAATAGGGCTATTTTGGTTTTTGGAGTCTAACTTCTTGAGTTCTTTGTGTATATAGGATATTAGCCCTCTATCTGATGTAGGATTGGTAAAGATCTTTTCCCAATCTGTTGGTGGCCCTTTTGTCCTATTGACAGTGTCCTTTGCCTTACAGAAGCTTTGTAATTTCATGAGGTCCCATTTATCGATTCTTGATCTTAGGGCATAAGCCATAGGTGTTCTGTTTAGGAACTTTTCCCCTGCTGGGAGACAGTAGAAATAAAGAATTTTCCTTGGCTAAGCTAATGCCATTTTGTAGTAGCTATAGGCCTAAAGTAGCTATGGGCCTAAGCTTCTGTATAGATTTCAGTCTCCTAAGAGATGAATTCTTTCCCAGAAATCAGGTGAGCCTTCTGCAGTTAGTCAGTTAGTAGGTAATAGATAGTTGCCGTGGTGATATATTTTGTTGGCAGAGTATTCTGTTGCTTTATGCCCCTGTTACTATGTTACTTTGTATAAGCTTCCTCCTTTTTTTTATTATATAAATCTAGTGAGAAATAAATTTTTTTGGAGCTTGATCAGCTATCCTATCTTGCTCTCGTTCTTGTGTCTCTTGTCTCTTCATTTACCCGTCCCCTCCTTAGGTCTACGTTGAAAACCCCACAGGCTGGGGCATTCCCCTGTGCTCATGTGTTCAAGACTTTCCCCCACTTTCTCTTCTATTAGATTCAGTGTATCTGGTTTTTGTGAAGGTCCTTGATTGACTTGGACGTGAGCATTGTACAGGAAGATAGGAATGGATTAATTTGCATTCTTCTACATGTTGACCACCAGTTGAACCAGCACCATTTGTTGAAAATGCTGTTTTTATCCCACTGGATGGTTTTAGCTCCTTTGTCAATGATCAAGTGACTGTAGGTTTGTGGGTTCATTTCTGGGTCTTCAATTCTATTCCATTGATCTACCTGCCTGTCACTGTACCAATACCATGCAGTTTTTATCACTACTGCTCTGTAGTAGAGCTTGAAGTCAGGGAGGCTAATTCTCACAGAAGTCCTTTTGTTGTTGAAAATAGTTTTTGCTATCCTGGGTTTTTGTTATTCCATATGAATTTGAGAATTTTTCTTTCTAAGTCTATGAAGAATTGAGCTGGGATTTTGATGGGGATTGCATTGAATCTATAGATTGCCTTAGGCAGGATGACCACTTTAACTATATTAATCCTGCCAATCCATATGCACAGGAGATCTTTCCATCTTCTGCGGTCTTCTTCAATTTCGTTCTTCAGAGACTTGAAGTTCTTGTCATACAGATCTTTCACTTGTTTGGTTAGAGTCACACCAAGATATTTTATATTGTTTGTGACAATTGTGAAGGGTGTTATTTCCCTAATTTCTTTCTCAGCCTGTTTATCCTTCGAGTATAGGAAGGCTTTGCTTGAGTTAATTTTGTATCCGGCCACTTTGATGAAGTTGTTTATCAGCTGTACCAGATCTCTGGTGGAGTTTTCCGGGTCACTTAAGTATACTATCATATCATCTGCAAATAGTGATATTTTGATTTCTTCCTTCCCAATATGTATCCCTTTGACCTCCTTTTGTTGGCTGATTTCTTTAGCTAGAACTTCAACCACTATATTGAATAGGTAGGGAGAGAGAGGGCAGCCTTGTCTAGTCCCTGATTTTGGTGGGATTGCTTCGAGTTTCTCTCCATTTAGTTTGATGTTGGCTACTGGTTTGCTGTATATTGCTTTTACTGTGTTTAAGTATGCTCCTTGAATTCCTGATCTTTCCAAGACTTTTATCATGAAGGGATGTTGAACTTTGTCAAATGCTTTTTCAGCATCTAACGAAATGACCATGTCGTTTTTTTTCTTTGAGTTTGTTTATGTAGCGGATTACATTGATGGGTTTTTGGGTATTGAACCATCCCTGCATCCCTGGGATTAAGCATACTTGATCATGGTGAATGATCGTTTTGATGTGTTCTTGGATTAGGTTTGCAAGAATTTTATTGAGTGTTTTTGCATTGATATTCATAAGGGAAATTGGTCTGAAGTTTTCTTTCTTTGTGGGGTCTTTGTGGGTCTTTGTGGGTCTTTGTGGGTCTTTGTGGGTCTTTGTGGTGACTGTGGCCTCATAGAATGAATTGGGTAGTGTTCCTTCCGTTTCTATTTTGTGGAATAGATTGAAGAGTATTGGTATTATGTCTTCTTTGAAGGTCTTATAGAATTCTTCACTGAACCCATCTGGTCCTGGGCTTTTTTTGGCTGGGAGACTTTTAATAACTGCTTCTATTTCTTTAGGAGTTATGGGACTGTTTAGACGGTTTCTCTGATCCTGACTTAACTTTGGTGTTTGGTATCTGTCTAGAAACTTGTCCATTTCATCCAGATTTTCCAATTTTATTGCGTATAGGCTTTTGTAGTAGGATCTGATGATTTTTTAAAAATTTCTACAGAGTCTGTTGTTATATCTCCCTTTTCATCTCTAATTTTATTAATTTTCATACTGTCTCTGTGCCCTCTGATTAGTCTGGCTAAGGGTTTATCTATCTTGTTGATTTTTCAAGGAATCAACTTGTTGATTCTTTGAATAGTTCTTTTAATTTCCACTTGGTTGATTTCATCCCTTAATTTGATTATTTCCTGCCTTCTACTCCTCTTAGCTTCTTTTTGTTCTAGAATTTTCAGGTGTGCTGTTAAGCTGTTAGTATATGCTCTCTTCACTTTCTTTTTGGAGGCATTTAAAGCTATGAGTTTTCCTCTTAACACTGCTTTCATTGTGTCCCATAGGTTTGGGTAAGTTGTACTTTCATTTTCATTAAATTCTAGGATGTCTTTAATTTCTTTCTTTATTTTTTCCTTGACCAAGTTATCATTGAGCAGAGCATTGTTCAGCTTCCATGTGTATGTGGGCTTTCTGTTGTTGCTGTTGCCATTGAAGACCAACCTTAATCCGTAGTGATCCGATAGGAGGCATGGGATTATTTCAATCTTCTTATATCTTTTGAGGTTTGTTTTGTGACCAATTATATGATCAATTTTGGAGAAGGTACCATGAGGTGCTGAGAAGAAGGTATATTCTTTTGATGCAGGATGAAAAGTTCTATAGATATCTGTTAAACCCTTTTGGTTCATAGCATCTGTTAGTTTCACTGTGTCTCTGTTTAGTTTATGTTTCCAAGATCTGTTTATTGTTGATAGTGGGGTGTTGAAGTCTCCCACTATTATTGTGTGAGGTACAACGTGTGCTTTGAGCTTTAGTAAAGTTTCTTTTATGAATGTGGGAGCTCTTGCATTCAGGGCGTAGATGTTCAGAATTGAGAGTTCTTCTTGGTAGATATTTCCTTTGATGAGTATGAAGTGTCCTTCCTTATCTTTTTTGATGACTTTTGGTTGAAAGTCAATTTTATCCAATATTAGCATGGCTACTCCAGCTTGTTTGCCTGGAAAATTCTTTTCCAGCCCTTTAGTCTGAGGTGGTGTTTGTCTTTAACATGGAGGTGCGTTTCCTGGATGCAGCAAAATGCTGGGTCCTGTTTCTGGATCCAGTCTGTCAGTCTATGTCTTTTTATGGGGGAGTTGAAACCTTTGATGTTAAGAGATATTAAAGAATAGTGATTGTTGTTTCCTGTTATTTTTGATGTTTATATGTTTGTGTGGCTATCTCCTTTTGAGTTTGTTGAAAGATTACTTTCTTCCTTTTTCTTGAGTGTAGTTTCCCTCCTTGAGTTGGCATTTTCCATGTATTATTCTTTGGAGAGCTGGGTTTTGGAAACATACTGTGCAAATGTGGATTTGTCATAGAATATTTTGGCTTCACCATCTATGATTATTGAGAGTTTTGCTGGGTATAGCAGCCTGGGCTGGCATTTGTGTTCTCTTAGAGTCTTTATGAGATCTGCCCAGGATCTCTAGCTTTCATAGTCTCTGGTGAAAAGTCTGGTGTAATTCTTATAGGTCTGCCATTATATGTTACTTGCCCATTTTCCCTTACTGCTTTTAATATTCTTTCCTTATTTTGTGTATTTGGTGTTTTGACTATAATGTGACAGGAGGAATTTCTTGTCTGGTCCAGTCTATTTGGCATTCTGTAGGCTTCTTGTATATTTATGTTCATCTCTTTCTTTAGGTTAGGGAACTTTTCTTCTATAATTTTATTGAAGATATTTACTGGTCCTTTAAGTTGAGAATCTTCACTCACTTCTCTACCTGTTATCCTCAGGTTCTGTCTTCTCATTGCATCCTGGATATCTTGGATGTTTTTGGTTAGGATCTTTTTGGATTTTGTGTGTTCTTTGACTGTTGTGTCCATGTTTTCTATGGTATCTTCCGCACCTGAGATTTTCTCTTCCATCTCTTGTATTCTGTTGGTGATGCTTGCATCTATGACTCATGATATCTTTCCTATATTCTCTAACTCCAGGGTTGTCTCCCTTTGTGATTACTTTATTGTTTGTATTTCTGTTTTTTAATTCCTGAATGGTTTTGTTCATTTGTTTGATTGTGTTTTCCTGTAATTCTGCCCATTTGATTGTGTTTTCCTGTAGTTCTTTAAGGGATTTTTGTGTGTCCTCTTTAAGGGTTTCCAGTAGTTTACCTGTGTTCTCTTGTATTTCTTTAAGGGAGTTATTTATTTCCTTCTTAAAATCTTCTATCATCCTCTTGATAAGTGATTTTAAGTCTGAGTCTTCCTTTTCTGGTATGTTGGGGTATCCAGGGCTAGCTGTGGTGGGAGAGCTGGGTTCTGATGAAGCCAAGTAGTCTTGGTTTCTGTTCTGTGTGTTCTTGCCCTTGCCTTTTGCCATTTGGTTATCTCTGGTGTTAGCTGGTCTTTCTCTCTCTGACTGTGGCTTTTCTTTCCTTCAAGCCCAGATGTCAATATTCCTTGGAGACCAGTTCTCTCTCCCGGCGGTTCCTCAGTCCATGAGTCTGGTGTCCTCCTTTCACTGGCTTTTCCACACAAGTGGGTGTCTCACTTTCTCCTGGCACTGCTTGGTTGTGGAGCCCTGGTGGCTCAGGCAGAGATCTCCCACCACAGGTGGAAATCGGCAGGCTCTTACCTCCCGGCTTTTCCTCAGTCGCTGAGTCTGGAGCCCTCCTGTTGCTCAATTCCTTGTCATTTTTAAGGACAAGGTATTGTGGAATTTTAAAATAATATCTTCATTAAATAAAAAAGGGTAGTTATATCCCTATATATCACAAGTTATTTAAATCATGCTTTTTATTTTAAAATTTTAAAATTTGGATGCCAAGGATCTCTCTGCTAAGTGTATATGGCACCCTACAACTAGGCATATTTATGCCTAGGTGAAATGGAAGGATCCACTTACAGGCATATGGCATGATCCAGAGCAGGTATTTAATATGGGGAAGAGGGCATGTTTGTGCTTTTTCTACCGGATGCTATAGGAGCATGCCAGCTGCCAGAGCTATTGGTGAGACATGCTGATGCTGGGACAAAGAACGATGCTGACCGTGAGCTTGCTGAGTGCCCTGACAATGGTGACAGGAAAGCTGTATTGGACGTCTGTTCCTGACCTACCTTTGCTTGCCTATATTCCAGATTGGACAAGATGTCTTACCTCAAGCTTTTAGATCTTGTGGAACCTCTGATTAGCCTTTTGCTTTTAGTGACCTTGGGACCATTTAATACGCTTATAATAATATAATATAATAATTATAAATAATATAATATATTTAATATGCTTTTAAGTTTTATAAAACAACAGGTTGGCTCCTTGGCATATCGACCCATACAGGTACATTATCACTGACTTGATCTAGCTGATCAGGGTATTGATGTACCCGAGGCGAGTAGACCTCCTGTGGGAGCTGCACAAAACTCAGATTTGTACATGCCTGCTTATAAGCAGTGTGAGCACCAGAAGAGGTGCGAGGCAAAGCACTGCAAGGTGAGGACCACGCATTCTGTTTCTGAGTCCCCTGTGGAGCTAACCTGATTGCATAGAGGTTGGTGTTCAGAGGTATTCCTTAATCATCATTACATAAGGATGCCTAGACCCTCTCCTCCTCAAAAAGACACCGCTTAAAAGTTTTCTAAAAGACATAAAAGACGTCTTGGAGGATCAGGTCAATACTCCCTCTCTCTGGTAGAAGCCCACCACCTTTTAGGCAGATACATATCCACTCGCTATTTCCCGCACAAGTCACAAAACAAACAAAAAGGGGGGAGATGCTGGGAGCAGGTAGAAATATGAATTTTCCTTGGCTTAACTACCACCATTTTGTAGTATCTATAGGCCTAAAGTAGCTATGGGCCTAAGCTTTTGTTTAGGCTTCTGTCTCCTAAGAGATGAATTCTTTCCCAGAGAATAGGTGACTCCTTTAAGGTTAGGTGCTTAGCAGAAAACAGTTGCCTTGGTAACATGTCCTGTTGGCTAGGAGTCTGTAACTCCCTAGAATTTGCCCACCCCTGTTGCTTTGTGTAAGCCTTGGTTACTTTGTTTAAGCTTCCTTCTCTTTTTACTATATATTGCTGATGATAAATAAAAATTCTTTGGAGCTTGATCAGACATCCTGTCTTGCTGTCATCCTTGTGTCTCTTGTCTCTTCATTCACCAGTCCCCTCCTTACATCTGCGTTGAACATCCCACTGGCCTGAGCACCTCTTAGGTTTTCATTCCTCCAGGTACCTTGTGTGGGGTCTTAGAGAGTAGATGTTTTTGGTTTTTTACACATGTTTAGTTCCTTAAGTCTCCAGTCCTCTCTGAAAATACCTAACTTTCATGCTTTGCTACTGTGTGAACTCTAGACATATTGGGAACAGTTATTATAAAATGCTCTCTTCTAATTCTGAGACTCAAAACAGAAGTAGGCCACCCTGGAAGAATGGATTCTCTTCAGAGTATGGTTCACAGCTCCATTTGTCAGGATCTTTGTATTACTGTACGTAAAGTACACAGAGGACAAAACGCAAAATTTCATGTCATTTCTGGATGTTAAGAAACATCCAGAAATATGGATGTTGAGACTTCCTGACTCCATCAGTGAGGAGGAAGCTGGCCATGGGGAGAAGAATCCAGTTCAGGGTTGGCCTTAGGCACAATTATGTTTAAGCTACCTATGATTGCCCAGCTCCAAACTCCAAAGTCTTCCTTTACTTCTGTATTTTCTTTAAGTTCATTTTTACTTTTTAATAAGAATTGGAAATCTGGAAGTCATAGGGCACAGAAACAAGATTTCTTGGATACAGGTTCTCAGTATATTGAAGGATCCTAGAAGAAGCAGCCTGTCACTCACTGGGTAGATTTAATCACAAACATGGAAGCTCAAGGAAGGCACCAGAGGTCTCACTGTTAGCAGAAGAATTATGCAGTAGAAGTTTAGTTTGTACTCATTTTGCCTGAGGGGAAAATTAGCAAGTTTGGGTTGACTTCATTGTGTCTTGATCTAATTTTTAGGTGAGCCAAGGAATCTCAGCAAAAAGTTTGGGCCCAGCTCTCCCAGGATGGCTGTTACCCAACAGAGTAGAGTTAACTCAATGGGTAAAATGTTCCAGTGGGATGCCACATGTCCCTGCTCTCCAGTGGGAACTTGTCACTGACAGCCACTAAAATTACAGGCTACAGATATTCGTTAGTGTCCCTTCACCTAAGCCTGTGCACAATCTCTTCAGGCTCAGAGTCCACCTGCTCCACCACTTCCATCTCAGTAAGTGCCCTGAGTAAGTGCAGAATCAGAAGGTGGTCGGGACCCAGGCAGTCTGTGGGAGGAGGAACCTGGGGGCTGCAAGGGGCGTCTCAGCATCTGCTGTGGTGACCATGGGCTCTGAAGCCCCTCAGCACAGGGGTGTGCTTCAGCACAGGGCTGGGTTTTGCATCAAGTGCATTTTCTTCCTAAGATAACCATATCCTTAAGGTCCTAAAATAATTTAATTTGTATATGTTGTCGGGTAATTTTAATTTCAATTTATTTTTCTGAACTAATTACCAAATTTACTATATCATCAGTAAGTTGGATGGTGTAATTTCCAGAGGCTTTCAGAATTGATATTTTGTATGAATCTTGAAAAGTAGTGAGTGATGTTCTAACTTTAAATTTATACAAATATAATTAATTTTGCTCCTGATGATTATATGCCATAAAAGGAGCAGTATTGATATACTGGCATCTGTAGTGTGAATACTTAGAAGTTCTGAGAGCCTTCTCAGAAAAAGAAATGGGTTATTTGTTCAGTCCTCACCCAACAGAGTGCTCCTTGCTGAGCTTTATCGACTGAAATTTTCTTAAAAGCCTGTTCAGTCCCTGTTTAACTTCACAAATTAGGTCAGCCCTTAGCCTCACTCTGCCTGGTAGGAGCAGTCACCTTAGTCACTGTGGTGGTGAGGTCACAGGTCACAGATTGTTAATAAACAGTGAACATGGTCCTAATGGGCACGATATTTGTGTTCATTCATCATTTCTGTGTTCTAGTCATTGAATAAATATCCTTTTTAATTTTCAGGTAATACAAATCCACAACAAACGCACAGGAAGAAAGGTCAGAACTGCTTAGCAACAAAGATGAGCATCACCCAGTGATGACTGCAGCACTGTGCAGGGTCCAGTATTGGTGACTGGTGTCTGTGCCATGATGCTCCTCTGGGGAATCTGTTCCTGCTGTTTCTGGAGGCTTATTTAGAAATACCAGGTAACATTCCCACTACCAGTCTGAGCCTGAAGACACAGCTAAAAGGCTTTAAGATTTTAAAACAGGATTCTTACAGTCTTTCATAAACAGCTGCTCTTCCTCAGCCCAAGGGCTCTTCATGGTTTGCCCACCACATTCCCGTAGTTCATTTATTTCCGGCATCTCTGGAAACAGCACTGGCATCTGTGTGGTGATGGTTTTGCCTTCCCTGGTGTACCAGCCATTTCTTCCTAGTGTCTTTCTAGGTTTAAGTTAGGCTTGTGCCAAAAGTAGACATCCTGACTGAGTAAGCTCACCCTCAAACCATTGACCAGTGTCATCTACCAAACCCCTCAAGTTGATGATCCTCTAGGTCATGGGTATCCATGATTTGGGTAACTGTGGATTTGGCTAAAGTCAGGGTTTCCTTGATTCAGCCTGTACAGGGATTTTCACTTTTTCTGCCCTGAGCAGCCACAACCTTCACTATCGAGTTTAATTGAAGACTACTCAGGTTCCTCTTTGTCAATTCTTGTTGCATACCTGATTCGTTCCTTAATGTGCTCAAGTGCCGCCCTTTCCTTTCTTTCCAGTGGAGCCTCTTCTAATGGGACCCATTTCAGAAATCAGTGACATTTCCTGGTGCTATGTAGACTATGTACAGAATTTCATGTGTCTTGAAAGTAGCCTGTTTTGTTACATTGTACAAAATGCAATCACAGTGCCTGGTACAATAGATCATCCCAGGCCTGTAACATCTTACTCTCTCCTGTCCTCTCGGTTAGATGAATGTCCCTTAAATCATTCTGCAGATCTGAGAATGTGGATCCTCTCTCCTGGTCTCCTAACCCATGCTCAGCCAGGACAGTGGGAGCTGCTGAGGCTCAGCTATGAAGGAACAGGCTAGAGAATTCTTTGTGTCTTGTATCTGAGGAGAGTTCATACTCACCAGCACTTTCTATAGAAATTATACATCTGTCTAGAATATGTGTGCCTTACCGATTCTTTTTGTTGTTTGGTTTTTCAAGACATGATTTCTCTGTGTAGCCCTGGCTGTCCTGGAACTCACTCTGTAGACCAGGCTGGCCTTGAACTTGAATATCCACAAACCTCTGCCTTTGAAGTGCTGGAATCAAGGTGTCTGCCACCACTGCTGGGCACTGATTCTTATGATATGACACTGTATAGAATTGTATGGTCCGTGAAATTTGGAGGAAGCAGGATGACTAGAGAGATGTCGTCTGTGTCTTTCCTGGTAAGCTGGTGTTCATGAGGGCAGGCAATCACGCCACTGTAAGTTTTCTCTTTGCTACTGTGGAATTCCACCTCCAGAAAGATAAGGTTCCCAGTGCTTACAAAGCCAGAATCCCTGAAGCCATGATGATGAGTATCACTGAGAAGTCACAGCCTCTGGGACTGACTGACTTTCCTAAGAGCTTCAGGTTTGCAGGGCTGAGGTTTCTGAAGTGACCCTGACAATAGCACAACCTGCACCTGCTCTGCAGAGCTGATAGTGTGATGCCTGGGTGGTCTGACAGGGTGATGAGTTCATAAGGATCAAGTTCCTTTTTGTATCTTTTCTCTATTCTTTGTTGCTCTCTCTCATTTTATTTCCTCTTTTATTTTCTGTTCTTTTCTTCTCTGATTAGCTCAGTGTAGTTATATAAAAATGCACATTTCCAGAAACAACACAAGAGAAAGCATTTTAGAATTCTCATACCTCTTAGTCAGCTAGTGCCAACAGGCATATGACACCATCTACTTCTTTACCTCTGCAGGTGTGTTTTTCTTCCATAAGATAAAACATTCACCCGCCTTTCAGTGCTCACAGATCACAAAGTGACATCCAGTGTGTATGCTCCTGGTGGCCTTTGACTTATAAAGCAACTTCCATTTTTCTTGATCATTGGGAAACAAAACTATACTTTTTTGCACTCTACTGTGTTCTGATTCTTGTGACTGGTATTTGGAAAACAAACCCATAGATTTTATAAAGAACTTCACAATAAAATGGGAAGAATTATGCATTATACTTTAGATAGATAGATATAGACATAGGCATAGGCATAGGCATAGGCATAGGCATAGACAGAACCTATCTAGAATACATGATCCATAATTTTATAATTATCCTTTTCAAAAGATGCTACAGAATTTTTATTTCAGGATGTCTGCTCTGTTAAATGTTTTCACCAACTAACTGCCCGTATTTGTAAATTTTACCCCCTTTACCTCTCCTTAATATCTTCCATTAAAATATCTCATGCTCTAAGTAAGTATAAAATGATTTCACCCACACTCTTGACTTTCAGTGATACATTTTTATTCTGTAACAAGAATTTCTTTACAAAATTACATGCCCCACATGCTTTTTGTCTGTGCTACATACTTTCATGTTAACTTGACACAAGCTAGAGTTGACTTAGAAGAGGAAATCTCAACTGAGATAATGCAACCACCAGACTGGCCCCTGGACAAGCACATTTTCTTGATTGATGATTGATTTGATCTGGAAGAGCCCAGCTCATTATGGAAATTTCCACACCTTTGCTGGTGGTCCTATGTTCCACGAGAATATAGACAGAGTAAGCTATAAGGAGCAATGTGGTAGAGAAGCAATGGCTTCTCCATCAGTTCTGGCTTCCAGGCCCCTGATTTGAGTTTTCTCCCAGCTTCCCTGAATGAAAAACTACAAGCTATGCTGTGAAATAATCCCTTTCTCCCCAACTTGCTTCTAATCATGGTATTTTATCACAGCAACAGAAGGCCTAACCAAGACAGAAATTGGTACTAGGATATGGGGTATTACTGTGACAGACCTGACCATGTGTTTTTGGAAGACTGTGAAAGGATTTGGAACTTTGGGCTGTAAAATACAAAGAATTCTGATATCTTAGTGGATTATTCTGCGTGGTCTTAGACTATAACACTGTGACCGGCGCACATGATGGAGGCTTGTCTTAGGAAGATCAAGAGGGAAGTTCCAGTGTCCCTTAAAGATTCTATGGGACTCGTTCGTATTTTAAGGTAAGAACCACTAAAGTGAAACTTTGCCTCCCTGGAACAATTAAAATCTCCCATAAAGTGTTCTCTTGGGCTCAGCACACAGACACACTGGTCCAGATACAGGTGAGGCTGCATCTCGTGCTCACATCAAAGTTGGTAGCTTAAGAGTCTCTCAGGTGGTATTGGTCCTGAAGGCAGGAAGGGATCAGGGAGTGACACTATAGCGTGTCACCTTATGGTTGGGTTAGAGTCCCTAAAGAGAGCCAAGGAGAGACTATCAATGAAGCTCTAGCCCAGTTGAAGTACAGGTCCAAGCAATCTGAGAAGTCAGCATCACAAGACATCTACCAAAGACAACAGTGCAGCTGTGCGGTGAGGCCAATTTGTTGAGTCTGGGAGACAAGCTGTGTGTGCTATAGAAGGCTTTCCCACCACTGTGAAGGAGCCCAGAGGATTCTTAGTGAATCCCAAAAACATGACCCAGTTTGACACTGTTGGACTTTGTTGAACTTGATTGTGACTGTGCCCTGGTTTTTCTTTTTGGGAACAAGGAAATATTTAAATTATTAATTATGTTACAGGGGCCTAGAATTAAGAGACTTTGAACTTTTGAAGGGGTTTTGGAGTTTTACAGAGACTATATGTATTTTACAGAAACTATGAAAATATAAGAGAAACTGGATATTTTAGAAACTGAAAGTTTTGGAGGGGCTTTGCATGTTGAGTGGGAATTGAAGATTTATAGAAGATTGAACTTTTAAAGTATGTGGAATTTTTATATTGAAATATCGATATTAGTATGATATGTTGGGAACAACAAAAGAGACAAGATTATAGTGTAACAGTGATGTGTTTTTGTGTCAACCTGACAAAGGGTCAACTGTGCCAGATATGTTGGGTTGTTTGGTCTTTTTGTTTGTTGTTTGTTTTGACACAAGGTAAATCATTTAGAACAAGGGAAGGTAATGTCAGTTCAGGTAATTCTCCCACCAGATTGACATGTGGGCACATTTGTGGTGAGTTTCTTGATTGGTGATCTCTATGAGAAGGCCCAGCGCAGTGTGACTGTAGGCCCTGGGCTAGAAGATACTTAATAATACAGACAAGGAAAGCCATGAAGCAAAAAGCCAGTAAATAGCAGTCTTCTATGACTGTGCATCAGTTCCTGCCTATAGGTCTCTGCCATAAGTTCTTCCCTCAACTACCTTGGATGATGTACTATTAGTAGTAACATGCAATAAAGGCTTTCCTACCCAACATGGGTTTGGTCATGGTGTTTTAGTAAGTCAAAGTCTAATCAAGAAACTGTAATAATTCTACAACATATACAGCATGCTGATGACTATAAACTTGTATTTGGCATATCAGGAATCTGGAGAAGTATCAGTGCTCAATTATGGAAAGATGGAATGTAGACTCCTACAGAGCCTGTCTTTCAAGACTGAGTTGTACCATTTTCTTTAATTCTGAAATGAGGGATAACTCTAACTATTTTAATTGCAATTCTATTTCCCCCTGCCTTCACATCCTGAAGGAAGACATGGAGTAAGCTCCTGCAGTCACTTGCCCTCTTTGCTTTTCTCTTGGAGGATGTTCTAGATTGAGATTAGAAACATGGAAGATGCAGTTACAGGGCACCGCTCAAAGACTGAATTGTCCACCTGAATTGTCTGGAAAGGACTCCACTCCAATGTTCTGCTGTTCTGTAATTTTTTTATCTTTCATCTTCTATTTCAGGAAGGGTTGGAGCTAAGCAGTCACTGTGTATTGCCTTATCTCTCCCACATCACAAACCTAAGGCACTGCATGAGAGAACCAGCAAGGAAAATATCCGCAGACACCATCTTGTGCTGGAACACTGCCATGTTTGCTGTGTAAACAGCATGTTCTTGTATACCTAGTGCCCACCTGACACAGGCACATGGCTGTGTATATGTTCAGGAGGAGGTGACAGGAGCTCAGCCTAAGAGAATTCGAGATCACGCTCGGAGAAAATTGCAGACTGAGGGTGGAACGAGAAACATCTGGACCACAGGTCACAATTCCCAGCATTTGCTATACAAATATATTAAGAAATTTGGTTTTACAGTATACTGAGTAAAGATAGCCCCAAATAGAATAAGTGCATACCCAATACACAGGACCTCTCCCATTGGGAAGGATTGCTTTCTTTCAATCAATCCTCCTCATTCAAACTCACCCAAAATCTTAAAACTCTGTAATGTTCCTGGCAATCAAGATGTTGTAGATGAAAACCAAGTAAGATGCTGTTCCTGCTCCAGTAAATCCCACACATGCTAAATAGAAAAGACATAATCTATGATGTCTTTAATTTAGTTAAAAACCCTTATGATGTATTTAATGTGGAAGGAGCTCACATGCTGATGCAGTCACCATAGGACACAGGATCCAGCCATGGCTCAGCTTAGGACATGTGAGATGGTCTGTGTGGTGTGAGGTGGAGCTGAGGTCTTCAGTGGAATAAGGTGAAGGAGAAGAGTTGCCCAGGAGTGAGATAGAGATTCTGGTCTTTTCCCCTCAGCTTCTGTTCTCACATACAATGAATAAGAATATGAGACTCTACACAGATTCTAACATAAGGAACACCTTTTTCTCTGAAATTGGCATTGGGATCTCAGGCAACAGCTTCCTTCTTCTCTTCCAAATCCTCAAAGTCATTCGTGGGCACAGGCCCAGACTCACTGATCTGCCCATTGGTCTCTTGTCCCTAATCCACCTACTGATGCTACTGATCATGGCATTCATAGCCACAGACATTTTTATTTCTTGGAGGGGATGGGATGACATCATATGTAAATTCCTTGTTTACCTGTACAGAATTTTGAGGGGTTTCTCCCTTTGTACCACCTGCCTGCTAAGTGTTCTCCAGGCCATCACCCTCAGTCCCAGAAGTTCCTGTTTAGCAAAGTTCAAGCGTAAATCTCCCCATCACATCTCGTGTGCCATTCTTTTCCTGAGTGCCCTCTATATGTTAATTAGCAGTAACCTCTTGGTATCCATCATTGCCACCCCCAATTTGACCATGAATAACCTCATTTATGTTACTCAGTCCTGCTCTCTCATACCCAGAAGATACCTCATGCAAAGCATGTTTACTACTCTGGTGGCCATCAGGGACATCTTTCTTATTAGTCTCATGGTCATCTCAACTTGGTATATGGTGGACCTCTTGTGCAGGCACAGGAAACAGGCCCAGCATCTTCAAGGTACCAGCCTTTCCCCAAAAACATCCCCAGAGCAAAGAGCCACCCAGACCATCCTGATGCTCATGATCTTCTTTGTGCTGATGTCCATCTTTGACAGCATTGTCTCCTGCTCAAGAACTATGTACCTGAATGATCCAACATCTTACTATATGCAAATCTTTGTGGTGCACATCTATGCCATAATCAGCCCTTTTGTGTTTATGAGCACTGAAAAACATGTAGTTAACTTTTTGAGGTCCATGTGTGAGTGGTTGATAAATGTTTGAATCTTCATTGATGGGCAAGACCCTGTAAGAGGATCAATGTGCTGGCATCAGAACTGTCAGTCATGATGTGCTGTCTATGTGATTTGCCAGATGTGAAAGATGAAGTTATTTTTTTTGTTAAAATGATTTATTTTAACCAATATGACAGTAACCATGTAACAGAAGATTTAACAACATACACATTGAGATGTGACAAGGGTGTTTTTTATTTTATTTTTCAATGAAGGGATCCCTGTGAGGTAGTTGTTGCCCATCTTAGTCTTAGATATCCCACACTGTTTGTAAGTATGTGACCACTTCAAACACATTTTGATATTTAAATTTTCTGTTATGTATTTTGATAAATTAGAGAAACATTTATTGGCAGAAGTAGTGCTATGATCCAGAAACAAAAAGAATTATACACATAACTTTCAAAACAGAGGTAAGTGCAATAGACACATAGTTACATGTACAGCAATACTAATAATGACAGGATTTAAAATTCCCAGGCTTTAACATGGAAGCAAGAGTCTAGAATTAACAGAACATACGACCAAAACACAGCCTCTGCACAGCATGGATAGTGTTCAGTCTTTAAGTACAAGGCAATTCCAGCACAGGGCACTGTGGGATGGAGCCCCGAAAAACATGAAAAATCCACACCACACTGGCCAGCTCCCTGGAGGTTCAAGACTCTACCCCACCCCTGTCCTTAAACCCTGTTCCTCCTCCTTCAGTCTGCACTATAAATAGCTTCTGGTAAAATCTGTTGCTTGGGGAAGCATAACTGCTTTATTGGGATGTTGGCAAACTCTATTAGGAATTTTAATAAGCCAAACTAACATAGGTTACTCTAGATTGCTAAAGCAAGGAGACACCGGGATCATAAAAATCTTTCTAAAAATTCACTTGGAGCTCAGCCTTTGGGCTGATGTCCTCTGGGCTCATTGTTTATATACAGTAAGCTGATTTCTGGATTCAGGTTGGTTGTCTTGCCCTTGGTTGTTTCCAGCAACAGTGGAACACAGGCAAATCATAAACTTGCTGTGGAAAGTAAGATAGCTCAGTGAGAGAAAAGTAAGTTTTACGTGGATTGACTGATAGACGGTGGCAATACAGTTAGACTCAGAGACACAACATACAATGCCATTTTGTAGGTTCAAGAAAAAGGGCAACATTTTTTGTTTTTGTTTTTTTGTTTGTTTGTTTTTTTGCTTGATGGACAGACTTTGAATTCATCAAGGAAACAAGTGTTGAAGATCTGTGTATTTATGGGACATATGATGTGTATGTACTCACAAGCACTTATTGAGTAGTTAGATTGTTCAAATGGCATCTTCATATGTTTTTGTGCTCCCTAATAATAAAGACATATTTATACAGATATCACAGCATTGTCTCAAGTGCCCATAAGGTTCATTGGAAAAATTTTCACTCACAATAAAAATATGCCCAGCATCCGTATATCACTAGACAATGAGTACCAGACATCTTTCACCCCCAGAGTTCTTACGGGCAAAGGGTGGTGAATTCCAGGAATCTCTGTGGTACTTAATCTGGCCTATATAGTAGAGAATAACAAGAAACCCAACAGAAACCAAGTGGACAGTAAGGACCAGTGTAATAGGTTGAAAGTAAGAACGAGTGTAATAGGATGAAATCTGACATCTACATGCAAGCCATGATGCATAGGTGCATATGCGCAGATATGAACACACACACACACACACACACAAATTTAAATTATTCCCCCTATATTAAATAATGATGAGACTCTAAATACACCAGAAAGTAATTTTCAATAATAAAACATTGTGACAAACGTGTACCACACACAGATTTGAAGGCTGTTCTCTGCTCATCTGAATCTTGTTCTCGGTCATTCCTGGAAAAGCAAAGATCTTGCTGGAGATCCTGCCAGCACCATGCTCACTTCTGGCATTCAGCTGCAAAGGCAGCTTCAGTGTTGTATCTCCTGGGTGTAGTTTCCCATGACTGCAAAAGTCCAAATGTAAATAGCAGTTCAGTCATGTGATTCTTTGATATTAGCTGCCATAAAGACATGAGCTTGAAATAGTCTTTTACATTAGAAGTGAATTATCATATCTTATCATGTGTGTTTTTGTATAGGTGTGTTTTCACATAGGTATGTGTGTCATTCAATGTTTGAAAAGACCACTCACAGAAATGTGTCAATGCTAAACACACATTCCAGACCTGGCAAAATCATTATTTATACTTGAATAGCGCTAGTTTAAGGAATTTTACTAAAAGAAATAACTCAAACCTTGGGTGATGGGAGGAGAAAAGCTGGGAAAATATAGGTTACATGTACTGTCTTCATTTTTAATAGGTCACGATGCCTGTTAAAAATTCACATGTCAACAAAATGGAATGGGACTTAACCACTGCAAGTACTAAAATGTCAAGAGTGATTCTAGGGACAGGAAAATGAAAAGAAACAAAGGCTCAATGGCTTCAGCCTAGTTAGCCCTGGCCATATCACTCACACTGCCTCTGACTTGCAAAGGGTATTGGGAAATGTAGTTTTTATGCTCAACAGCTCTCTCATCATAGTAGCTGATATTTCTCATCACAGCTTTGTCTACAGTGACAACAGCCACAGTACTCTCTCAGAGATAGTGTTTGCAGTGCCTACCATGGGACAGACACACAGATGGTGTCCTCTGGTGAGGCTCCACAGGGTCAGACCTCCCAGCATTACTTATGGAGCACCCACTGAGCACAAAGCACCTACTATCAACAATTTCCTTAATCCCACAACATCCTGTAAAGTAAGCACTGCCCTCCCCATCTGACAGATTAGTAATGGGGTCTCTGACAGGCTGCAGAGCTGTACCTGGCTCCATCATTACGTAACAGAGGAGACTTGGTATCCACGCTGAGCGACTCCAGAGCTCAGACTATTAACAAGTACTAAGGGCTACATTCTAGGACCTCTATGAAAGCTTTAGTGAAACCCAGCATCTGTGAGCTACTTACTTTCTGCAGCATCTTATTTAGTCCAGAGGTGGTAGGGTCCAGGAGCAGTGTACTGTGTCCTCCATCTTACTTAATCCTCACTGTTAATGGACATGGAGTGATTCTCATGTATTAACATTAGGGAGCTGGTTGGGAGATGGCTCACTGGATAAAGTGATTGCTGTGCATGAATGAGTTTCAGAGGTCAGATCCACAACACTCAAATAACAGTTGAGGATGTATGTGCATGCCTGTAATTCAAGTAATGAGAATCTCGCTGTCTCACCAGTCTGGCTGAAATAGTGCCCCTCAGGTTCAATGAGAGACCCTGGAGATGGATTATAATAGAAATAGAACGAGAAACAAAAATAGAAATAGAAATACATAGAAATAGAAATAACAATTCCCCAAGCTCTGTTTAATGTTTGGCTCTGAGTCTCTGCACCTGTTTCCATAAGTTGCTGGGTGAAGCTTTTTTGATCGCAGTTATACTAGGATTCTATCTGCAAGTATAGCATAATATCATTAGTAGTGTCAGCCATGGGCTTCCTCTCATGGTGTGGGTCTCAAGGTGGACCAGTTATAGTTTGGCCATTACAGAGTGAGAGAATGTCTTGACTAAGCCTTTGTACACATGAAATCAGGTGGGGGTCATCCAGGGAGGAAGAAGCTCACAGTCCTTTGTTACTGGTGAAAAAGGGTCACCACAATCCAGTCTCATCCTGGATTCTGCTGTCCTCTGCTGCAATCAATAAAATAGAAACCAAGAGAAGAATACAAAGAATCAGGGAAACAATTGTTTCTTGGAGAAAATCAGCAAGGTAGACAAGCCCTTATCCAAACTAACTAAAATGCAGGAACTGAATATCCAACTTAACAAAAGGAAAGGGTAAGGGGACATAACAACACAAAAGAAGGAAATCCAAAGAATCATTTTGTCATATTTAAAAACCTGTACTCTGCAAAATTGAAAAATCAAAAAGAAATGGACAGTTTTCTTGATAGATGCCACTTACCAAAGTTAAATCAAGATCAGATAAACAATTTAAATAGACCTTTAACCACTAAGGAAATAGAAGCAGTCATTAAAAGCCCAAGGCCAGAAGGTTTTAGCACAGAATTCTACCAGACTGTCAAGAAGAACTAGTACCAATACTTCTCAAATTATTCCACAAAATAGAAACAGAAGGAACATTTACAAATTCATTTGATGAGGTCACAGTCATCCTGATACCCAAACCATAAAAAAGGCTCAATAAATAGAAATAAAGAAAATTTTCTCCCATGAACATTGATTGAAATTTTCTCAATAAAACACACCAAACCAAATTCAGGAACATATCAAAATGATCATCTGCCAAGATCAAGTAACATCATCCTAGAGATGCAGGGATGGTTCAAGATAAGAAAATCTGTGAATGTAATTTGTTATATAAATAAATTGAAAGTAAAAACCCCCACGATCATCTTATTAGATGCTGAAAAACCTTTTCAGAAATATACACTCTTTATGATAAAGTCTTGGGAAGATCAGGGATACAATGCACATACCTAAACACAATAAACGTAATATACAGCAAGCCAATATCCAGCATCAATTTAAATGGAGAGAAAATTAAAGCAATTCCACTAAAATCTGGAACAAGAAAAGGCTGCCCACTGTCTCATATCTGTTTAATTCAGTGCTTGAATTTCATGCTAAGGAACTAGCACAGCTAAGGGAGATCAAGGAGATACAAAGTAAAAAGGGAAAGGTTGAAGTATCGTTATTTGCAGATGATATGATGGTACACATAGGTGACCCCCAAACTATAAAAAGGAACTACTATAGCTGATAAACACCTTCAGCAAAGTGTCTGGATACAAGATTAACAAAAAACAACCAGTAGTACTCCTACATACAAATGATAAACAGGGTGAGAAAGAAATCAGAGAAACAGCACCCTCCACAATAGCCAGAAATTATATAAAATATCTTGGGGTAGCTCTAACCAAGCAAGTGAAAGACCTGTGTGACAATAATTTAACATCTTTGAAGAAAGAAATTGAAGACGATATCACAAGATGGAAAGATCTTCCATGGTAATGGATCAGTAGGATTAACACTGTAAAATGGCCATTCTACCAAAAGCAATCTACAGAGTCAAGACAATAACAATAAAAATTCCAACACAACACTTTAAAGACCTTAAAAGTACAATACTCAACTTCGTGTGGAAAAACAGAAATAAAAAAAACCTCCAGATAGCTAAAACAATCCTGTACATAAAAAGACCTTCTGGAGGTAACAGCATCCCTGATGTCAAGCTTTACTACCAAGTTAGAGTAATAAAATCCACATGGTATTTTCATAAACATAGACAGGTTGATCAATGCTATTGAATTGAAGACCCAGATGTAAATCCACAAACAGATGGGTAACTGATTTTTGATAAAGAAACCAAAATTATACAATGTGAGGGCAGCATCTTCAACAAATGGTGCTGGACTTATTGGGTCTCTCTGTGTGAAAGAATGCAAATAGATCCATCTACATCACCCTGCACAAAACTCAGGTCCAGGTGGATCAAAGACTTTAACACAAAACCAGATACACCTAACCTCATAGAAGAGTAAGTGGAGAATAGTCTTGAACACACTGGTATTACTTTCTGATTCGAATACCTATTTGAGAGTCTCCTTAAAGGGGCTGCTTTTCTTGACAAGGTTTCTGTGAATCACCCAGGCTTCTCTAGAACTAAATATGCCCAGTCTCCATATCCTGAATCCTGGGTGCAGGCATGTGCACCATGCCTGTATGGGAGACTGAAGCACAACGCATACAGTTGCATTCAGAGAAAGCACTTCCTCTTCCTGACATTATCAGTGAGGATGGGGTGGCCATTCCTGCTCCTCGGAGGCTGGGGTCCAGTCAGACATGGCCTCAGTCCTGGTCAGCTATGTTCCATATGCCTGTGGCCACCTCACCTCTGAGCTTGCCTCTAATCTCTGTTTTTCGTTTCACTTTTTTTTTAAGATTCACTGTTAGAATGTACTCATGCCTGAAACACAGTTCAGATACCAGGGAACACAGAATCAACACTAAATGGAAACCAGGTGTTCATGGGAGGTCTGGCCCAGTCAACAATGTAGGAAGAGGACCCTCAGAGCCCTGAGAAGCAATGGGAGAGCCCCATCTTAAAGAAAGGCATTATGAAGAATGAATCTGGTCTCAATTAAATCTAAGAAGAAACTGAGAAAAGTTAGGGCTGTCTGTATGACATAAACGTTTTGATCCCTCCCACAGGTGTGGCAAGGCAACTCAAAGTTGTCCCCAGCCCTTTGCAGGTGACTGTCATCTAGGACAGAGTGAGTGAGATCAATAGGGAGGTGGGATGCTCCACCGGGGTGCCATGCCTCCGTGCTCCCCAGCAGGAACTTGTCATCCTCAACAGACACGAAAACTGAAAGCTGTAGCGATGCATTAAAAACTCCCTTCACCTTAGCAGGATCTCCTCAGTCACAGAGTCACCCTGATGCCATGTCCGTCTGGGTAAGTGCTCTGCACACAAGTGCAGAATCAGGAGGTGGTCAGGTCCCAGGCAGGCTGAGGGAGGAGGAGCTGGAGGGCTGCAGGGAGGTTTTCAGCATTTGTAGAGGAGATGCTGAGCTTTGTCAGCCCCTCAGCACAGGGGACTGTGTTCTGCATGGGTAAAGAGCATGTTTTCTTCTTAGGATATTTCCTGAAACTTCTAAAAATTAGTTAATTTCCCATAGGAATCATCAAAGTTTCATATTTACATTTTGTTTTAATTAAATGACTCAAAATGCAGAACTCCATCATTGCACCTTGTATTGTGTAGCATATTATAGCGATTTAAAACTATTTGTGTACCTATTATAAAAATTGATGTTTTCATTTCAGAGCTTCATTAAAATCTTTCCTTTTACTTTATTATACTCTTAACTGAAACAAAACTATGATGTCTGTCACTTCTATATTTTGAATAATTAAAAACATTTCCAGTGTGTTTGGAAGGAAATGTCCTCGATGTGCCAGCAACACCTAGTAGGGGACAACCTCTCATTACTTCAAGGGTCCCACCAATATTTTCTCCTGAAGTCATTTTATTCAGATTCACTTTCAGAAATTACACACCAATGCTTTTAGCTCATTTTATCTGTGCACTACACACGTTCTGTGAGGAGACCTTCCTGAGGCTGTTCCTAGATATTAATTACACACAGAGGTAGCTCCTGCTCTTGGTGTCTAAAGAACCAGGATCCAAATTCTAAGTGCTTTAGAGAAACAAAGTCTGTGTCTGTCAATCCTTCTGTTGCCCTAGTCAGACAAAGTTGGTCAAGCTGCATCCTGTCCCGCTCTGTGCTTAGCTTTCAGATTTTCTCTGTCAATATCTTCTCATAAACCCATCAGAAGAGGCAAACACGAGCACACGTCTTTCTTACTGCTGACATTCAGTGACTAAGATTAGGAGGGAGGGCAAGAGCTATGCAGAGAGCTGGCCTCACTGAGGCAAGCAGAAAAGGCAAGCAGAGTCTGCTGCAGGCTGCGGTTTCCCAGGCTCACAGCTGGGTCAGAGCTGAAGCTTCTCTGCAGCCTCCTGAGTCTGGATTTCAAAAGTGCACTTAACTCTGCTGCTGTTTCTGGGTACGTGTAAAAATATTGGTTGACATCATAGCTGCAAGTCTGAACCTCGCACGGTACCCACAGTGGTTTTAGTTTAAAAAAACAAATAAAGATGACTGAGATTAATTGTCAAGATACTTTTCAGAAGAAACTATTATTTCCTAGCCCAGATGTTCTCCAGGCATCTGCCATGGCATTCCTGCAGCTCCTGTACTTCATGGCCTCCCTGGACAGAGCTGACACCTGCTTGCTGGTGGCCTTCTACCTTGGTGCACCAGCTTCTCCCTGATTCTTCCTAGTTTTCCAGATAGAATTGTGCAACAAAAAGATCACACTGTTCAGTTCCACCTCATCCCAATCCCAGGTGCAGGTGGAAGAGTGTGTTCCCCGTCCAAACCCCTGTGTCCATCTCACATTAGTTCACAGAGGGGATGAGGAGGGATGAGGACATGAGAAAGGTGAGCTTCGGGATGCTGAGAACACAATTCACTGATCTATGAACGTGAGCGTGGACAGGTGCCGATCCGCCCTGACATAAACCATGCGCTTCACACCAGGACAGGGCAGGCTGACTTCATGTTGAGAGGAGGAAACAGATGTGTCTGTCTTTCCTACTTCCCTCTGGATCAGTGCACACAGGGTTGTAAGTGCCATCCTGCAGTGCATCTACAGAGGGGTTTCCCCTCCCATTCCACTCTCTATCTCCCTCAAGATAACAAGTTCAGCTCACTGTACTGAGCACTTGTGATCTGTGTGAGGCTCATTTGGTGATGCC
>JADRCH010000836.1:4253-22800 GCA_019843965.1 Rhynchomys soricoides | reverse complement strand
AAGGAGAATATTTTCACAAATATATTTTGGGTAAAGTTTCTTCTGCTTCTTCCTTTTGTCTTATTTATTTAAAATATCCTGGGATAATAACTTAAAAATGAAGTTACTTACACTTAACTGAGAAAGGAAACCAGCCAAAGGAATTAATCCGGAGACACTGTAAAATAAGGTTATCAATCTGGTTATCTCTTCTTATCTGGAAAAATATATCATTTAAAATTATATCCAAGGAATTTTCTATTATTCTGATGTCTTAGAGTCTTATATCATATACTAATTATAATCAGTAGACAATTCCCATGAATAATTTCAGTTCTTGTGACATTTTGGCATATAAGAAACTTAGGCCCTCTTACAATGTCCAAAATGAAATAGACATTACAGTTTGAGCAGCATCATTTGTTGAAGATGTTGCCTTTTTTCCAGTGTACATTTTTGGTTTCTTTATCAAAAACAAAATGTGTGGATTTATGTCTGATGTGGAACTATGCAAATAAATTCATACTCATTACCCTGCACAAAACTCAACACCGAGTGGATGAAGGACCTCAATATAAAACCAGATACACTGAGCCTGATAGAAGAGAAAGTGGGTAATACCCTTGAATGCATTTGCATGGGAGATAACTTTCTGAACAGAACACTGTTGGTGCAAACACTAAGGTCAATGATTAATGAATGGGACTTCGTGAAACTGAAAAGCTTTTGTAAAGCAAAGACAAAGCAACAGCCTACAGAATGGGAAAATATTTTTACCAACCGCCCATCTGATAGAGGACTAATAACCAAAATATATAAAGAACTCATGAAACTATGATATCTGAAAACCAAATAATTCAATTAAAAACAGGGTACAGATCTAAACAGGGAATTCTCACCAGAGGAAATTCAAAACACTGAGCCACACTTAAAGAAATGTTCTAGTCATCAGGGAAATGCAAATCAAACAAATTTTCAGATTTCTTCTTACACTGTCAGAAGGACTATGATCAATAAACAAGCTCATGCTGGCAAGGATGTGGAGCAAGCAGAACACTCATCCACTGCTGGTAGAACTGCAAACTTGTCCAGCAACTATGGAAGCCAGTATGGCAGTTCCTTAGAAAGATGGGAATCAATCTACTTAAGGATCCAGCTGTACCACTCTTGGGTACATACCCAACTGATGTTACATCCTACCACAAGAACACTTGCTCAACCATATTCATTGTGTTCTATTCGTAATAGCCAGAAAATCAAAACAACCTAGAGGTCTCTCAACAGAAAAATGGATAATGAAAATGTGGTGCATCTACAAAATGGAATATTACTCAACTGTTAAAAATTAAATCTTAAAATTTGTAGGCAAAATGGATGGAACTAGAAAAAAATCATCCTTTCTTAGTAAAGAGATAAAACATCTGTGATGTAACTAAAGCATGGATTTTCTGCTTTTTCATTTTTGTGTGTGCTGGTTGAAGCTGTATATCAATAATGGCTTTAACAGCAGCACAGAATCTTCTTTTTTTTCTGGTGCCTCCACTATTCCTTGTTCACGGATAAATGTTCAAAAGTGGTCATCAGTTCCCTGGGAAGTTGCTGCTCGCTCTGACTGGGACGATTTAGTTCCCTTTCCTATACAGCAAACCTGTAGATTCTACTTTTAAACCACCTGCTCTATGAAGTATTTCCTGTCCGCGTTTCTTCTGGAGTAGAATTAAGTTTCTAAAATATTCACGATGTCACTGTTCTACCAGTTTTATTATAATGGTTATGTGTGTTTTTCTCTTAGACTCTAAGCTCTCAAAGTAGAGGACTATTCGTTGTCTCTTCCTTGTATCTTCCTGTGAATACTGTAAATGATGCTTTATAAATACTTGGTAAATGAACAACTCTTGAAACTGATAAGCAACGTTCCAACTCTTACAGTTACTTCTTGAACATTTTAGTGAGGAGCAGCACATCTTTTCTGTATAAAATTTTAAGAGAGCTCTAGCTCTTAATTCCTTATGAAGTTTTAACTGCCTGCTAGATTCATGGTGCCTAATTTCTGTGAATAATAGGTGTTTTTGCTGACATTTAGCAAGAAAAACAGTAGGAAGACATTCATATTAGTATTGTGAATATTCATTATGATAATATACATATAAAAAGGTGTTTTTTGGTGAATATGTGTGTGAGGATATGCATGGATATGTTTACTAGTACCTGGAGGTCAGAAGTCAAGCTCAAATACTGTTTCACAGGTATTGATCACATTGGTTTTTTTGAAAGAGTCTCTTACTTGACTGGTGTATGATGATTATGTTAATCTGGCTGACTAGTGAGCCACAGGGACCTCACTGACCCTGTCCAACCCAGAGTTTATAAGCACTCAACTATCTACTTGTGTTTCTGTTGTTGAACTCAGATCCTCATACTTTCAATTAAGTACTTTACTGAGCTATTTCTCCATGTTCTTCATTGAGAGACGAACATGAATCAGAGAAAAGGTAACTATAATGTTTAATATCACTGCCACCACCATCATTATTAGTGCTAGGCATTAATTTTGCGTGAAGACTGTACCCATCTGCTGGTCTTTCTGTCCTGTAGAGCTGCTTAGACTACTCCTGATTTCATTCTTGCAAATTTGAAGCACTAATTAAAAGTTCAAGGCCTTTTGGGTAGTATGTCTTTGGAAAAAAATATGTATATGTATGTATGTGATGGCCTCTCTGTTATATATTTTTCACAATTTTCAGTGCATATTTAAAGTTTTTGGCTCATAACTAAACACAGAGAAGGCACACTCTGTTTCTCTTGATACATCGCTTGCATTATACATATTAGCCAGTAGGAAGTGAACTGTGACAGAGTTCCTCACTCCCCTACCTTTCAGGTTTCTTTAGTTAAAGCTACACGTAGGACTTCATCAGTGACTTCTGAGTGGCTGGGGACTGCACAGCTTGATAAAGTCTGCTATCGACATTTCAGAAATTATCTCACCTACTGAGGGTTGTGGGTCTACTGAGAGCTCATTATTCTCTTTGTTCTACTCTCACTGGAAGACACCACAGAGATCAAAGGAAAATATTTTCTCATTGTTTTTAAATTAATTCTTTAGTTTTTGAGATCATAATATAATTACTTTATTTCCACTTTCATTCCCTTCTTCTAAGCATTACTATATATTCTTCCTGCTACCTTTCAAATTCTTGGCCTATTTTTCATTAATTATTGTCATAGTCTTATATGTATACATACACACATATATTCTTAAACACAAGGTACTCGGTCTATATAATATTATTTCCATGTATGTTTTCAGGGCTGACCATTTGTTAAAAAATAAAAATCTTGTGAAAATAAAAAAAAACTCCAATTCCAGAAATAGTGACAGTCTAATTATATCATCTTAGCATTGCAAGCTCTCACTGATCTGTCATGTTAAAATATAAATAACATGCAAGTTTTTTGCAAGAAAAATTGCAGAATGCAGGAACCTACTCTGTGTATATAGTTTTATGTTCTTTTGCTATTGAGTGTTTGGATCTTTAAGTTTTGGCCAAATATTAACAGAAAAAGAGGCTATTAATGATCGAGAATTGGGAAGTACAGAGATAGAAAGTCCAGCACTGAGTGAAGGTAATCTAATGTGGTTAAATTATAATTAACTTAATGTTACATTTAACTCATACTAATGGCTACTGAAATGGGTAGCAGGAATCTAAAAGCCCTTTTGTTTACTTCTGCTTCAACCCTGTGACTAATTCTTAGGGATGGGACAGCTCCTTTTCCAGGACCCCAGTGGTTTAGTGGGTAACTTCCTCTAGTTTCAGACTATCAGTTCTTCTAACTCAGGTTTACCTGTTTACTGTCTTACAACCCCATAGTGGTACCATCCTACCCCCTGACAGAGATGCCAGTGTGATCACTACTCTATCTCTCATTACTACATGACTATTACACATGAATGTATGCAAGTGATATAGCCTTCAATAAGCCACATGTTAACGACTCAAACTCATAGCTCTACCCAGACATTTTGCTTGAATCTTGATTCATATGCCCAACTTTAGCTATTGTTAGTGCAGAATAAAGATTGATGTACGAGTGTCTTTGTGATATAGTGAATTGGATTCTTTTAGAAAATACCCACAAATGTTATATCTGGATCCATTTTTAGTTCTTTTTGTTTAAATTGAAAATAAATTCTTTACACACAATATATTGTGATCACTGGTTCCTCACCTTTATCTCATCCCAGATTCCTCTCAGAATCTCGTGACCTCTCTGCCCATCCAACTGTACACCTACTTTCTTCCTCTCTTTAGAAAACAAATAGGCAAATAAATGCACCATAAAAAACATGAGAAACGGATAGATATGCAGAGACCCACCAACAAAAACAAAACCAATAAAAGCACAAAACCAGAAACTATAACAAACAAACAATGGTCCAATAAGGTGAGAAATGTCCAAATAAAGCACTACGAGACAAAAATATCTCCACAATGACATTGAGTTTTGTTATTTTATTATCTACCCATCTACGGCTGGACACGGTGTCCCACCCTTTCAGTGTGGTTGGTACACCCAGTGAAACTTGGCTGAAAACATTTTTTATTCATTTGTCAGCTGTTGTCAATTGGAGATAGCGTCTCTCTTTGGAATGGGAGCTGTGTCCACTTTTCTCTTAATCATAGAACCCCATCTGGCTTAGACCTGTGCAATCCTTGTGCATGCTGCTACAAATGCTTCCTTGCTGTCATGCAACCCTTCTGGCTCTTGCAATCTTTCTACCTCTTTCCTGCATAGCCCCCTGAGCTCTGAGGGGAAGGGGTTTGATGAAAACATCCCATTTAGGACTGAGTGTTCCTGGGTCACATGCATATTATTCAGCTGTGGACCTCAGTATTTATTCCTATCTACTGCAGGGGAAAGCATCTCTGATGATGGCTGAGGAAGACACTGATTTATTGGTATAATAGAATTTTGTTAGGAGTCATTTTACTCCTACACTCCCTTAGAAGAACAATAGTATTTGATTTTCCCCTAGGTCCACGGCCTATCTGGTCTTAGGTTCTTAGCCAACAGTGCAGTGTCAGGCATGGGTCTCATCTCATGGAGTGGACGTTAAATCCAATAAAATGGTGGTTGGTTACTCCTACAACTATGCAGGCATGCCATCACCACTGTAGACCAAAGGGCTTGTGAGTGGGTTTTTGTTTATCTTTCTCCTCTGGTGGTATAAAGAGTACTTTAAGTGGGGATGAAGGCTCAACTTAGGCTTGACTACTTTTCTGTGTTCAATGAGATACGTAAAGGTTGTCTTCAGCAATAAGGTCTTACCATCATTGCAGAGAGCAACCAATAGCTGTGGCAATAGCCTGAATTATTTGGAAGTATTCATGGAGTCCATTTGGCCAACAATTAGATAAAGCCCATTCTCAGCAATGAAAATTTCATTTGATAATAATTTATCCAGCTGGGGCATTGTTTCCCCTGTTATTTTGTAATTCCATTTAAACCACACACACACACACACACACACACACACACACACACACATGTTTTAAGAAGCAAGTATTGTAGGAGGTATTGTAGTAAGGGCCCTCAAGTGGTCCTTTGTGTTATTTGTCTTTCCTTATATTCTGTTCTTTTCTCAATCTTCCTTTTCACTCCCCATTTAATCCTTCTGACCTATTCTATTGGACTACAGTAGAGACATATTGCCCTGGCTATTATTGATTGTGTTTTCACACTGACATCTAGGCTTCTAGTTCTGTAAGATCTGTAAAAATGACCTTTTGCATTTCTCATTTCTCTGCATCTTTCATGTAATATACAAATTAGAATGAAATTGAATCTATGTTGTTTTTAATCTATCAACTGAGAAATGTCTAGGCCCAGAAAAATTCACTATTGAATTCTGACAGGCCCTTGAAGAAGAACTAACATCAGTACTTCCCAAACCATTCTGTAAAATGTAAGGGGGATATGTGTGTGTATAATTAAATTATATATTCTATATATGCACAAATATATAATTTTTATTGAATTTGTTCTTTGATGATTTTGTTGAGAAATTTTGCATCTATGTTCATCAAGGGGATTGAACTATAGCTTATTTTGTTGTTGTTATTGTATATTATATGACTTTGATAGAAGGATAATACTGGCTTCTTAGTGAGAGCTTGGTAGTATTTCCCTTATCTTTTACAGAATAGTTTGGGAAATAATGGTGTTTGTTCTTCTTCACAAGCCTGTCAGAATTCAGCAGTGAATTTATCTGGGCTCAGATGTCTCTCAGTTGATAAAAAAAAAAAAAATTGGTTCTTTTCTTTTCTTTTTCTTTTGTTTATATTGTCTAAGGGTTCACTGATCTTGTTTATCTTTTCAAAGAACCAAATCTGTTTTGCTGATTTTTTTCTGTTTCCCATTTATTAATTGTGTCTCTGGCCTTAATTATTTATTTCTGTCTACTTAACTTGGAATTGATTCATTATAGTTTTTCTTAGGCCTTAAAGTGCATTGTTATTTGCTTAAGGACTGTAAAAAGAGGTTAAGGACTATCATATACATACACATACACATACATATATATGAATTGAGTGAAGATGAACTCACAATACTGACCTAACCTATGAGACTGGAGAACCAAGATTAGCTGCCATAGAATTATTACTGTATTATTTATCAAATTATATTTTTATGCTTATCTCAACTTTCATTATGCCCAGTAAATAATATGATGGTTGTTACTGCCAGGAGTTTAGATTTTTTTGTTTTTCTTCTGCTCATTCTTCATTACTAAGGATAGTGCTTAGAACTTCATAGGGTTTAATACTATGTTTTAAATGACTGAGTAAAGGATGGGATGGCATCCCTTTCAGAGGAAATTTTAGTCCTATGATCATGACCTCTGTCCTCACTGACACAGAGACAGAGGTGGACTAAAGGACTTAATATATGACTATTACACTCAAATACATGGACGTGTGAAGTGGAAACTTCTAGTTCTTTTGGAAAGTTACTTATGCCAAATGATGTTTTGTTGGGGCACGCAGGCGAAAGGATGTCTTGCTAAAGTAAACATGTGAACGACTGCTTTCCTGAACTAGACACAGATGAAAGCATGCTTGGACATAGCAGACAAGTGATAGGGCACTTGATGAGGAGTATAGATATGACCCCACAGACAGTGGGAGACGGGCACTGAGCTTTGGTTTGGTTTGCTCTGACTCACTATTCTTCGCTAAAGACACGCATGTATTGGCTCACCTTACATAGTGTTGTTGAGCTCAACTTGTGATAATGCTGCCCTTGAGAGAAACTCACCTAAGAACTGCTCGTGAGATTGGCAAACCTGGCTGTTTCTTCAGGATTGAACTATAGCTGCCTGGTGTCTGCTTGCTGAAAGGCTTGGACTGTAGCTGCTGTTTCATGTCTGTTGCCCGCCTGCCTAGAGGACTGGTCTGCAGCTGCTAAGTCATTTTTGGTGTTTGCTACGGGCCTGAACTGAGATAGAGTTCACCCCCAAAAGAACTATTGCTGAACAGGTCCACTTCCCCCATAGCCTTCTCTTCTCTTCCACTACCTCTGCTGGGTGGTGGGCTAAAGGAGAAGCTGAACTCTTATTAAAAGTAGGTGGTAAAATTTGTGCCTGTAGGTGTGGAATTAGAAGAGTCGATGGACACAATTTAGATTAATACTTCCATCCTATTTATTTATTTTCCTATTCAGCATTGATTTATTATCAGAAACTTACTTCTGCAGTTCATCTAGACTTGGAGAGGAATGAGGAAAATATGGATCCTAAAAAACTTCAGTGGAGTGGAGATCACAGGGTATGGTGGGCAGATGAGTTGGAGGTGCTCTCCTGGGCTACAGAAGAAATGGTCCTGTGGGTAAGATGTCTGCCAGTCAAAAGAATTAGAGTGTACCACAATTGGCAATGAAGATATTCTTGTTGGTCCTGCCATTCCTGGACCCAAAACTACCTTGGTTTCCACAATGCTTATATCTTCTTTCACCTTCCTTAAGACCACCTGCTTGCCATTTATCCACTCAGTCTTGGAATTCAGGTGAAAAACTAGGAACAGTTGGTGCTTGGTCCAGCATTTCTATGGACGAGATGCCAGAACCTGTTTGCTTCAGGTTGAAATTCTCATCCTCAGATTTCATTTTGTAGATGGACACGCTACTCATGTCATTAAAGCATGCGAAGTTCCCACCCTGTTACACGAATTCTGCAATAATTATGTGAAAAGAGTAGCCTTTTCATCCAAATCCTTTTTCTCTGGTTATTGGAGCACAAAAGTGTTGTGTTTGGAACTTCATTTGCATACTGCTTGTAGGAGATGTGGCCCAAATGCTTGCTGTCAGTCACAGAGTCAAAGACCATGGTGAGGTTGACTGTGGCTGTAGCAAGAAGTGTCAGGGGGTAACAGCATCTGAAAAGCCAAGACTTTCATTTTATATAGAAGTAGAAACAGGGGAGAGTAAGAAGTGACAAGGAGACACAGCATGATTGTAGTGCATAGTTCATTAACTGCTTACCCAGTGTTAGTACCTTGGGGCTACGGCATTTACAATCTGGCATTTATTTCCAGGGAAAGTGTGTGGGGAAACATCCTTTGAAGTTGTTTCTTTCACTACATTTCCACTGCACTACTAAAATCTTATGCCTATGCATGAAATTAATTGAAACAGTTTTATCCTGCCCTTACACCATACTCCATTTGGCAAAGTTTTACTCTAGAGATCAGGAATTCCATGGGGAAGTTGATCTCTTGACTACAGTGTGTAGCATAATTTATTTTAAATAGCTTAAGGTTCTGGGCACTTATTCATAACTCTTGGCGTCTGAATGAGGAGGTAGGATTCCCACAACACAATAGGATCTTAAAATTTCAGGGATTTTAAATTTGTGGCTTTTATTTCTTAAATTCATATATTATCATTGATTTATCCCCTTCCCCTAAGTTTTCTTTGTGATTTGTCTTAGGTGTTATCTATCTTGTTTTATAAAGCTCCTAAGACCACTGGTGATTTGTCCTTGAGGATAGGTCAAATCTTTGAGTCACTGTTGTACCACCACCCAGTTTCTTCAGGAAGAAGGTCGATGTTATGAAGGAGCACCAATTTTTAAATTAGTAACTGGGAATAACCAGAGTGCGGGCTTGGAAAGCTAACTAACCTCTCTTTGCTTCTGTTACTTGAACAGAAGTAACTGTTCTGTTCTGTTACTTTGCTTTTGTTCTATGAACAGGAAGTAAAATATGTCATTAAATTCTTTCTGCCTCACCCTTAGAGGGGTCAGCTGATACTGATGTGGGTTTGGTGCATTGTGTCATGCTGAGACATATACTGTGAGGAGCTCTTAAAGTGACTTTATTTGCTAAGAACTAGGATTTAAAAGGGAAGAATACAGTGATCATTCCCATCTCAGCTGCATTATGAAGTTCATGTTAGGTGCATCTTGAGTGTCTTTCAGCTCCATCTTATTCAACTCTTTGCTCTGAGGCAGTGAAAGTGCACAGCAGCTCTTCTGACTTACAGGTGGGTGATATACCTATAAGCAAAGACCAAAGTTTCCTAGCAGCCACATGATGTTGGACATGTAGTTTGTTCCTAGACTCAGAGTTCATTTGTTACATTTGTTAAACTATGTGGTGTGTGTGTGTGTGTGTGTGTGTGTGTGTGTGTGTGTGTGTAGAGGTTAGACATAATTGCCATCCAAGGCTCTTTATATTATTCTCAGACGTGGCACCACTTGTTGTAATCCAAATTCTAAGAGACTACTTGATATACCTTCTACATGCTCATTTGCTAATTTATGCTTCCATATCTTGGTCATTTTGTCTTCTAGGTGAGGCACCATTGTTGGCAGAGAGGATGTACTAATTAATACCTATGCGAAGGAGTAGGAACAAAGAAGTGGGGTTAGAGAGTGAAGAAATACAGAAAAGGCTGAGATGATAGATAATAGATAGATAGATAAGAGTTATTTTTCAAAGAAGAGAGCTAATATGTATTCCCCTCTTGTTGATGAACCTTAGAAACATGGGTCCTTACATGATTTCCCTCATCTCTGAGTGTCTCAGAGTGGTTCTAGTAAATTTACCTTCATTTCTGTAATAAATCAGGAATAGATCAACGGACAAACAGATAAGAGTTGTGTGTTTACATTGTGAAATAAATGTATCCCTTGCTTCTAATAGTTGGTATTTCTATTTACTTTTGTGCTACACATGTGCCCTATTCTTCTTAGGTATAGTGTGGTAGTTACAGAACACAGGTGTTGTACTCTGATTGCCAGATGTATGTGGGATCGTGTAATTTATGCAAACTCACTGAACCAACAGGACTACTTTGGGTTTTAGAAGATGTATAGGGATGGAACAAACAGGGGTGTGGGTTTCTGGTGCCAATGAACAGGGTAGGTTTTTGGAGGTGGACCGGGCTCTGACTTCAAAATAATTGAGTTGATGTTTTCTGGTTAAGAAAAAAGAATTGTTGAGGTGTTCAGATTTTAAAGCCATTAAAAGCCAGTTATAGGAATTCAGAGTTTCCCTGGTTATTCCTAGGTAGCAGGTCATTACAAGGTAGTGAGAAGAACTTGCCCTGGTTCCTAGGTAGCAGAGTGATCTGAGGAAGGAACGGTATGGCAAAGCAATTTTCTGATTTCTGTTACAAGAAGGATGGCGATGGGCAGCTGGAGACAGAAAGACTTTGGTAATTTAGGTATCAGCTTTCTGAGCATGAGGAGATGACAGCAAGAATGGGAAGGAAAGGACACACTAGAGATCTGGTGAAGGACAAAATAATGCAATGGGATTGGCTGGACTGTCATGCAAATGAAACATTGACATCAAAGCAAACATTGCTGAAAGATCAGGCAGTCTGGAGGGTAATTGGATCATCAGAAAACTTTTAGGTCCTTCTTGTCCTTAGGTCTTCTGTGAAATCACAACATAGTCCCACCATCTGCATTCCTAACTCTGACCATGTCTTTTCCCTGTGCTTATGAGTGAGGATATGGAAAGCTGATTCTGCATCATCTCACTATTCAGAAACTGGATTTCTTAGGTGACAGGATATTTCTGGTGATTCTAAAGCTTTGCTCCAAATTACTGTTCTTATTTCATAGTACATGCCATACTGAATTTAAGCATATTGCTTGTTGTACCCTTCAGTTTTAATGTAATTTGCTGCCGAATAAGGTTTCTTTAAAAGTGTTAGCCTTAAGAGATATTATCTTTATTTACATTTCAAATGTTATTCCCTTTCCTGGTTTCCCCCCTGAAAACTCCCTATCCCATTCCCCCTCCCACTGCCCCAATGAGGGTGTTCCCCCACCCACCCACCCAACCATTTCTGCTTCCCCAACTTGGCATTCCCCTATACTGGGGCATCAATCCTTTTGAGTCAGTTTATTTTAGCTTCCATGAATGTCTGACTTCTTTTTCTCTTGGGAGGCCATTCCTCTTGTTTCTGCCACAGAGCGATATTCTTCCTGAAATAAACAATGTAAATAGTGTCATGATTATTGCTTGTTTTGTTTCAGGTCCCTCGACTGCTTGTATCCAGCACACTTGACCTGAACTCATGGCCAATGTAAATGTGACTGAGTTGATCATCACTGGCCTTTTCCAGGATCCAGAGGTACAGAAGGTGTGCTTTGTGCTGTTTCTTCCTGTGTACCTGGCCACAGTGTTGGGCAATGGCCTCATTGTTGTCACAGTCAACATCAGTAAGAGTTTGTATTCCCCCATGTATTTCTTCCTCAGCTACTTGTCCTTGGTGGAGATCCTCTACTCCTCTACTGTTGTCCCTAAATTCATCACTGATTTACTTAACAAGATTAAAACCATCTCTCTGAAGGGCTGCCTGGCTCAGATTTTCTTCTTCCACTTCTTTGGGGTCACTGAGATTCTCCTGCTTACAGTGATGGCTTATGACCGCTATGTGGCCATCTGCAAACCTCTTTACTACACAACTATCATGAGTAGGCCCATATGTCACTGCCTGGTGGCAGGTTCTTGGGTCGGGGGATTCTTTCATTCTATAATTCAGATTTTCATCACTATCCCTTTGCCCTTCTGTGGTCCCAATGTGATTGACCACTACTTCTGTGACCTCCACCCCTTATTTAAGTTGGCCTGCACTGACACTTTTGTGGTAGGGGTTATTATGTTTGTTAACAGTGGATTATTTTCTGTATTTTCCTTCCTTTTCTTGGTGTCCTCTTATGTTGTTATCCTGTATAACTTGAGGAACCATTCTGCTGAGGGGAGACGCAAGGCTCTATCTACCTGTGCATCTCACATCATGGTGGTCATTTTGTTCTTTGGACCTGCCATCTTCCTCTACTTGAGACCTGCCTCCACCTACACGGAAGACAAGCTTGTGGCTGTGTTCTACACGGTCATCACCCCCATGCTGAACCCCATCATCTACACACTCAGAAATGTAGAGGTGAAAAATGCTGTGAGGAAGTTGTGGGGCAAAAATGTGAGATCAAGTTTGGAATAAAACTAAAGGCATGAAACAATCACCAGCATGACTACTCTGACTAAAACTTGAATCGGACTTTAATCATCAGGGAAGGGACAGATTAAAATCTGCATTCTCATGGTTTTTGTTTTATTTGAATTCCATTGTGTCATAGGTGTCAGTATTTTGGAGTATGTTCAAATTAGACTACATCTCTTTCCTTGTGATCTATAGTGTGTAAGATTTAGGATTAGAACACTTATAATATGTGGATGTAAAGTTATCATATTGAAAAGAATAAAATAGTTTATTCTTGAGCCAATATGAGTAAAATGTGAGAATGTAAATTCATGTTATACCACACACCATGTTTTACTATGGTAACAGGATAGTAGAAAATAAACGTAATAAATCAAGGCACTTTAAAAATACATTGCTAAGAATATCAGGTTGATAGATTATGGGACAGTGATGGGGGAATGTCTGTTCTTGTCTTCAGATGATATATGCTAACATTCTTAGTTTTTGAGTTGGTGAAGATGGTGACCTATTAAGTTAATACATACCCCAAAGCCTCATGCAATGGCCACAAGAACATTAGATTAGGTACAGAGGTGGACAATGGATAGCTGTTAATGACTCTAAAGCTAATCCATGATAATTTAGCATGGATCTACCACATCCTAACTCTCCATAATTGTAAAATTCTAATCAGTCAGTTATTTAGAATCTTAAACCTAAGTGTGGAATCCCAGTTCACAAAGGGAACCCTACCCTCCCACCTATTAGCTCTATGTCCTTAACTTTACTCATTTTCCTTCTGGTGTTACCATGCGATCCTATGTGAAGGGATCTTGGCATCCAATAGCAAAAGTACATATTTTGCCTTGTCTCCTTGCAAATTTGGAGGAAGTTCCAGGAATCCTTCCATGATTGTACACATGTATGTATTCCCTAGACTAACCAGATTGAATGAGCAGCCTGTTTTTCACTCTCTACATCTGTGTTCTTTTCAGGTAATCTTACATGATAAGACACACACAGCAAGAACTCAGCTACACAATGAATAGAGACATCAAGGTGATTACAATATTATTCATCATTTGGAAGGGGATTGGGTCAGTATGAGGATACCAGGAACCAAGGGGGAATTTTCTTAGAAGTTACCTTAGTTGAGCTATAGTTATTAGAGTGGTGTTAATAATATCTTGCAGTGAAAAGATATCAACTTTACAAATGGCATGGGGATGCCCCTCATTCTTATTTGAATTTATTGTCGGAATGGCTGATGCACATTCTATTTGAGTAAATAGTTTTTGCATATTTCAAAGCCTTTTCATATCTATTACTTCTTGGAATCTTCAAAGCAACTCTATAATGTTATAAAGTAGTAATTAATCATTTTGAACACATAGCTTTAGAGATTGAAATGTCATTTAGATTAGGCTTTAATTGCGAAGAACAGAATCAGAAATAAGAGAGAAGTGCAGACATAAATGATTCAGGGTATTAACATTCTCGATTGAGTTTGCCTATCACCGAGTCCTTTCATTTTCATGTTTACCCCAAGTTCTAAGATGGGTGCTGGATCATTATTCACAATGAATAATTCTCAATGGTTAAATGATTTTTGACAAATTTACACAGTTTCCTTGACATCCATGAGAAGACATGGGAGCTTCTCTTGTGTCCTTTTATGCACACAGCTTCCTCCCCACTTAACAGTAGCTGCTGCTCTAATTTCTATAATCATGTATTAATTGAGTCTTGCTGTGGTCATGTAAATACTAGCACCGTGGTCACACTTTTGAATTTGTCCCTTTTCTCTGATTTTTATGTTTTTGAAACTCATTGGTGTTGTAGTTTACAATAAATTGTTATTCTCTTTATTAAGTGGTGTGCCATTGTAGGAATACATCACAATAAATAAAAATTCTTTCATTGGTGGACATTGGGCTTATTTCAGTTATTAGATGCTTTAAATAAAAGCTGTGAGACATAAAAGTGATTGACACCAAATCTGATGACCTGAGTTTGATCCCCAGATCCCACATGGTGGAAGGGGAGAACACTGGAAAGTGGTTCTCTCACCTCTACTCATGCACTGTGGCATACAAGTACCCCCGACCCCACCAATAAATACAAGGTTATTTTTACAAACACCTTGAGAAGTAGTTTTAAGTGCTTATTTTGTAAGAAAAACCATACACTTCTTTACCATTTTAATCACTCTATAAATACCCAGACTTTTCACCTCCTCCTCCAGGGTCTAGCTTGGTGAACACCTCTCATCATAAACATCTAATCCTTACATTCCCACAACCTGCCAGATCCAGCCTGGGTCGCATACCAAGTGCCCCAGCCTCGTCTGACCACCTAGGTCTGTGCAACAGCCAAGCTTTAGGCTTCCGCCAGGCCTTGCTCTACTTGGCACCATGCACATGTACTTTCTGTGCTTCCTCCACCACATCACTTGGTATCTAGACCCCAGACTCCCCATATTCTTCACCAAAGTTTAGCCTTGTGAGTATTCCTGATACCCTCATACACACCTTTCCCACAAATCACCAGCGTAGGTCCTCGTGCACCAGCTTAGTCTTGACTTCCCTGCATGCACGGTAAAGGAGCTCTAGTCTTGGGCCAAATCTTTTGTACATATTACCTAAACCACATGGCTCTCTGATGTAAAATAGAACTTTTCCAACTAGACAGATCTATCTCCTGCTACTCTAAGCTTGGAATAGGTAACACATCTTGTATTTCAGTTCAAACCTGTCTCAAGGTACTTCTAACCTCTAGACCCAGCCAACATCTACAGATTATCTTCCACAACCTGCTCTGACTACAAAGAAATAATACAACATAATAACTAACAAGGTCCACATGCCAGAGCTCATTGCAAGAGTACCAACTACATGAAAGATCAAGCCAGTGTTTTCTCTCCAAATCTTCCCAGTCATATAGACATGTTTACAAGATGAGAGTTACATAGATGAACTCTAGGAAACAGAATTTAAAAGAACAATCAAAACTTTATCAAAGAATTCAAGGAGTTTAAAGAAGACACAAAGAGACATCTGAATGAAATTAAGGAGAAAATTTTAAAGAGAAAAAAAATGCTGGAGTGATGCCCAAGAAACAACAAACATAAAATTGACAGAGATTGATGAAAATCCAGGACTATGTAATTTAATTTATGCAATTTAATAAGGAGATAGAAACACCGAGGAGGACACAATCTGAAATGAAGATGGGAGTGAAAAACTCATTAAGATAGAAAACTGAAAGGAAAACCTTACAAGTAGACAGAATCAACCAGAATATAGAAAATCAGGACTTGAAGATAAACTAGAGAATCTAGACCAAATAGGAAAGAAATATTAAAAATTTTTAAAAATCACAGGAAAGTATATATAGTAAATATGGGATACGATGGAAAAACCTCCAAACCTTTAAATTATAGGCATAGATAAGGGAGAAAGACCCAAGCCAATGGTATTAATCCAGACATTCAACAAGATTATAGAAGAATACTTTTCTAGACTAAGGAAAGACACATGCATACAGTAAACACACAGAACATCAAATAGACAAGACCAGAAAAGAAATTCCCCACAACATATCACAGTTAAAACACTCAGTATACCTAAGAAAGTATATTGAAAACTGCAAGAGAAAAAAATCCAAGCCAGAGCCTCACCAATACAGATGTGGATACTTGTAGCCAACTGTTGGACTGAGCACAGGGACTGCAATGGAGGAGTTAGGGGAAAGACTGAAGAAGCTGAAGTGGTTTGCAATCCCATAGGAAGAACAACAATATCAACCAATCAGACCCCCAAAGTTCCTAGGGACTAGACCACCAACCAAAGAGTATACATGGAGGGATCCATGGCTCCAGCTGTTTATGTAGCAGAGGATGGCCTTGTTGGATATCAGTGGGAGGGGAGGCCCTTGGTCCTGTGGAGACTCGATGACCCAACATAAAGCTGGAGTGAGTGGGTGGGTGGTTGAGCTCCCTCATGGAAGCAGGGGGAGAGGGGGATGGGACAGCAGGTTTGTGGAGGGGAAAATGGGAAGAGAGGTAACATTTGAAATGTAAATAAATAAAATAACCAATAAAAATAGAGAGAAAATTTATCAGAATAAATCATTGAAAAGTTGAAGGCCAGAAAATCCTGGACAAATGCATTCTTACTCCAAAAAGACTATGGTGGCCAGCATAGAGTAATATAACTAGCAAACTATCCTCAGTAATTGAAGGAGACAGAAAAATATCTATGACATAAACAGTCTGAAAAACTTACATCAAACAAACCAAATCTCGAGAAAATACAGAAGCAGAAGAGAGGACTGAAGAGAGGAATGGGTATAGCTGAGAAACTAGGAAAAAAACACAAAGCCTCCAAAAATAAACAACACAGTGATCACAATTAACATCATTTAAATATCTTTAAATATTGTCTTAGTCAGTGTTCTTTCCCTCTGAAAAGATACCATAACTAAGGCGACTCTTATAAAAGCCAGCATTTAATTTGGGAGCTTGCTTGCAGTTTTAGGGAATTAGTCCATGGTCATCATGGCAGGAAGGAGACAGGCATGGCCATGGGACAGTATTTGAGAGCTTTATATCCTGGTCTTCAGCAGCAGGCAGAAAAAGAGACTGGGCATAGTATTAGCTTTGGAAACCTCAAAGCCCACTCCAAGTGACACACCTCCTTCAACAAGACCACACCTACTCCAACAAGGCTATGTATCCCAATAATTCTCTAACAGTTCTGCTTTCTGGTGACTAAACATTCAAATATGTGAGGCAATGATGGCCTTTCTCATTCAAATCATCATAAATATTAATGGCTTCAATTTTCTTATCAAAAGTCGCAGACTGACTGAATGGATCAAGAATCCATTAACCTGTTGCTTCTAAGAAATGCACCTTTGTTTTAAGGACAGACACAATCTTGGAGTAAAAAGAGAGACAAAAGTACTCAGCTCAAAAGGGACCAGAGAACAGGCAGGTTTTGCTATTCCCAGAATCTGACAAAATGGACTTCAAACTAAAACTAATCGGAAGAGAATAAAGAGACTTCATCCCAATCAAGAGAACAGTTAACCAAGAAAACATCAGTATCTAAAGCATATATGCACCACACTCTGGGGATCCCAATTTTATAAAAATTTCACTATTGAATTTAAAGATACAGATTAACATCATTCACCAATAAAAAGGGACTTCAATATCTCACTTTCCCTAATAGACAGGTCATCTGAACAAAAACTAAACACCAGAATTAATTAACATCATACATCAAATGCACTTAACAGATATCTGCATAATGTTTCACCCAAGCACCAAAGAATACACATGGTACTCAGCAACACATAGGAGCTTTTGTAAAATAGAAACAGAAAACTGGCCTGACCCCTCCTGTGCTCCCAGAGACTGGACCATCAACCAAAGAATGCACATGGAGGAACCCATGGTGCTGGCCACATATGTGGCAGAGGAGGGCCTTGTTGGCCATCAGTGGGAGGAGAGGCCCCTGGGCCCGAGGGTGTTAGATGCCCCAGTATAGGAGAATGCCAGGGAGGAAAGACAGGAGTGGGTGGATGGGTAGGGGAATACCTTCATGGAGGCAGGGGGAGGGAGGATGGGATAGGGGGTTTCCGAAGGGGAGACCTGGAAAGGGGCAAACATTTGAAATGTAAATAAAGTATTAAAAAAACCCCAAATATTTACAAATTCTAAAAGATTTAAACCACTCCTTGTATCCTATCTGACCATAGTAAAACTTAAATTGACAGCAAAAACAACCTCTAGTAAAAAATACAAAGTTAGGGAAATTAAACAACTTATTAGTGAATAATGAATGGGTCAAAGAAAAAAATCAAGAAAGAATAAAATCTTCCTGGAAGTAAACGAAAAACGAAAATAAAAACACAATACAACAAAATGCTGGGACACATTGAAAGCATTTCTATTAGGAAAATTTATAGTTCTAAGTGCCTACATAAAAAAAAACCAGAAAGAGTACAAATATATACCTTAATGATGACACTCAAAAATTTAAACAAAATTTAAGCC
>JADRCH010000835.1:545095-559883 GCA_019843965.1 Rhynchomys soricoides | reverse complement strand
TGCTGTCTGAGAGGGTGTTATGCTGACTCAGTTTATCAATTTGACACATGCTATTTGGATGAAAGGATGGACCCTTGGTGAGAACTCGCACCATAAGATCTGACGTTAGAACATTTTCTTAATTGATGGCTTCTGGCCTGGGCTGGTGCCCTAAGCAGACCTTGGGAGTGAACTCCACAGCCAGTCCCACAACACCTAGAGGAAGCTCCACTCCCAGGTGTTCTAACATGCCCAGGATCACAGGATCAGAGGTGAGGAGGACACAACATCTGTCCCAACACTGGGAGTAACTGGGACCAGCCAGCGGGACCCAGGTACTCAGAAATTCCACCGGACCAGTGGCATGGGTTCCTTCTGGTCTGGACCAGTGCCCTCAGCAGACCTTGGGCACTAACGCCACAGCCAGTCCCACAACAACCAGAGGAATCTCCATACCCAGGCGCTCTAACACGCCCAGGATTCCAGGATCCTGGGATCCCAGGAGATTGGTCACACCAGAATCAAAGGATTCCAGAGACAGCTGGTCTCTGAGGAGTTCTGGGCTCCAGTCAGATATAGTGAGGGCAGGTAGCACTCGAGATAACCAGATGGTGGGAGGCAAGTGTAAGAACATAAGCAACAGAAACCAAGGCTACATGGCATCATCAGAACCCAATTCACCCACCATTGCAAGTCCTGGATATACCATCACACTGGAAAATCAAGATTTAGGTCTAAAATGACTTCTCATGATGATGAAAGAGGACTTTAAGAAAGACATCAATAACTTCCTTAAAGAAATACAGGAGAATGTGGGTAAACAGGTAGAAGCCCTTAAAGAGGAAACACAAAAATCCCTTAAAGAATTACAGGGAAACACAGTCAAACAGGTCAAGGAAATGAACAAAACCATCCAGGATCTAAACATGGAAATAGGAACAATAAAGAAACCACAAAGGGAGACAACCCTGGAGATTGAAAACCAAGGAACGAGATCTGGAGTCATAGATGCCAGCATCAACAACAGAATACAAGAGATAGAAGAGAGAATCTCAGGTGCAGAAGATACCATAGGAAACATTGACAAAACACTCAAAGAAAATGCAAAAAGCAAAAAGCTCCTAACCTAAAATGTCCTGGAAATCCAGGACACAATGAGAAGAGGAAACCTAAGATTAATGGGTGTAGAAGAGAGTGAAGATTCCCAACTTATAGGGAATAATATCTTCAACAAAATTATAGAAGAAAACTTCCCTAACCTAAAGAAAGAGATGCCCTTGAACATACAAGATGCCTACAGAATTCCAAATAGACTGGACCAGAAAATAAATTTCTCCTGTCACATAATAATCAAAACACCAAATGCACTAAACAAAGAAAGAACATTAAAAGTAGTATCGGTTAATCCCAGCACTTGGGAGGCAGAGGCAGGCGAATTTCTGAGTTTGAGGCCAGCCTGGTCTACAGAGTGAGTTCCAGGGCAGCCAGGGCTACGCAGACAAACCCTGTCTCAAAAAACAAACAAAAAAACCCACCCAAACAAAAAAAAAAAAAAAAAAAAAAAAAAAAAAAAAAAAAAAAAAAAAAAAGAAAAAAGAAAAAAAAAAGTAGTAACAGGAAATGATCAAGTAACATATAAAGGCAGACCTATCAGAATTACACCAGACTTCTCACCAGAGACTATGAAAGCTAGAAGATCCTGGGCAGATGTCATACAGACCCTAAGAAAACACAAATGCCAGCCCAGGGTACTATACGTAGTCAAACCAAGATATTCCACGACAAAACCACATTTACACAGTATCTTTCCACAAATCCAGCCCTATAAAGGATAAATAGATGGACAACACCTCCACAAGGAGGGAAACTACATCCCAGAAAAAGCAAGAAAGTAATCTGTCAACAAACCCAAAAGAAGATAGCCACACAAACGTAATTTCACCTCTAACAACAAAAATAACAGGAAGTAGCAGTCACTTTTCCTTAATATCTCTTAACATCCATGGACTCAATTCCCCAATAAAAAGACATAGACTAAGAGACTGGATATGTGAACAGGACCCAGTATTTTGCTGCGTACAGGAAACACACCTCAGTGACAAAGACAGACTCTACCTCAGAGTAAAAGGCTGGAAAACATTTTTCCAAGCAAATGGTCCCAAGAAACAAGCTGGAGTAGCCATTCTAATATTGAATAAAATCAACTTTCAACCAAAAGTTATCAAAAAAAATAAGGAAGGACAATTCATAGCGGTCAAAGGAAAAATCGACCAAGTTGCATTCTCCATTCAGAACATCTATGCTCTAAAAAATCACAGGCAGTATAATAATAATCATATATGTTTAAAATACACAAATATGGCACAGTTCAGGTAAGTGACACATTCAGAAGGATAGATAGGACTCAAGGGATTGTTTTATAAAGCATTCTTTAACAGTGATTATAGTTGAAATGATTATAATTTTATAGAATTTTACCAAAGTCCACTGGTACAATTTTATTTGTTGCTAATACTTTGAATTTTTATTTTCTACATGTGTGCTTTAATTATTCAAAAACTTAAATGTCCTGAAAAAAAAAATCCCACAGGTAATTCTTTATAGAAATGGTCAGTACAGAACTAGAAATACTTAAGGGGTAACTTCAGTGAGTGTTATAGGTATCTGATGAGTCTCGGTATAATGGCCTTGGGAAATGCTCAGAGGGAAGCTAACCCATCCTCAAGGGAGGAAATTGGAGGTATTTGATTTTTATGTTCACATTAGGGAGATGAGTCCTGTATATTTTAGAAGACTAGTATTTATTTTCTATGAATTTAGTCAGGAGTCGGCAACTTATTTCTAGTTGAGTGTGGCAGTAGTAAGGTTTTCAAAGCCTACTGAAAACAAATAACATTAAACGTGTGATTTATGAGATTAGGTTGTGTGCTATTTTGACTAAAGTCAACTTTCCTTTGTCATTTCAAAGGAAAAAAAGTGAATGACCTATAAAACTGTAAGAGTTGATCTGTCAGAAATAATTTCCAATCGCATAATGTTTTTACAAAGTGATTTATCTTAATCATATTTATAATGTGAAAGTGTAAGATGATGATAGTATTGGCTTCTAAAGTTTTAGCCGAGAAAATAGCATTTTAATTATTATAGAAATGTCTCCAAGCAATTTCATAATTACTTCTTTATTTAATTTTGAAGTGTTTCTCATAATTCACCATTGTATATAATATTGTGATAGATATCCCACAGCACATACATATTTGTATCTGCATAAATTCCTAGAAATAAGTTTACTAGATAAAATTTTATGCACAATTTATACTTTGGTACTTGTTGGTAAACTGTTCATTAGAAGTACTGTATATTGATTTGTACTGTTATAAGGAACATTTCTCTAAAATTCTCTACCAGTTAAATTTTATTAGAAAATGAAAAAATAAATTTATTTATTTATTTATTTATTTATTTATTTATTTTGGTTTTTCGAGACAGGGTTTCTCTGTGTAGCCCTGGCTGTCCCGGAACCCACTCTGTAGACCAGGCTGGCCTCGAACTCAGAAATCCACCTGCCTCTGCCTTTCAAGTGCTGGGATTAAAGGCGTGTGCCACCACTGCCTGGCATGAAAAAATTTAATCTTAAATTAATAATAATACATAGCCCTTGCTCAACTGTCACATATCTTGTAAATTGTGTAATAAGAGATATTTCTCTACTGAGTTAGTAATTGATGGCGGTGGTTGAGGAGTGTCGGGTGGGCCACTGCCGGAGGTGCCATCCCTAGGCTGGTGATCCCAGGTTCTGTAAGTTGAGCAAGCAATGAGGAGCAAGCAAGTAAGCAGCAGCTCTCCATGGCCCCTGCATCAGCTTATGCCTCCAGGTTCCCACCCTGTTCGAGGTCCTGTCCTGAGTCAGGACAGGCCCTGACTTCCTTCAGTGAAAGACTGTGATGTGGAAGTGTAGGTCAAGCCAACCCTTTTCTCCCCACTTGCTTTTGTCATGGGGTTTCATCAGAGCAACAGTAGCCCCAGCTAAGGCCCACGGAGCTTCCTGCTGGCAACTGTGTGGAGTTGGAGACTCTGTTGATGCTGGGTGTTGTGCCTACTTTGCTTCTCCTTTGCTGTAAGAAACAGAGACTCACCCTGGGGGAAGGGTTTACTAGGCTTGTAAGGTAAGCCCATCTTCAAAGAAGCTAAGGCAGGAGCCCTGAAGCAGCCACTGACAAGGAGCACAGAGGAACACGTTTCCTAGCTCTAGTTTGTGTAGTTGACAAAGCCAGCCAGCATGGGTATCTATTGTGACTCAGCACGTTTGTTTACTGAGGCTGATCTCTCTCACACTGCAGCTTGCTTGCCTCCTCCTGCTAGCTCTGTGCCCTTGCTGCTCCTGGGCACTGGGACTACAGACAGCTACCACACCTGCCCAGCTTTTCTGTGGACTCCGGGGAACCAAACTCTGTCCGTGTGCTTCTCAGACAAGGGCTACCCATTGAGCCGCCTTCTCCTGCAATGTACTGACTTTAAAATTTCTCATATGTATAAAATCTTGGAAGGCTGGATTCAGCCTCACAGCTATCCTTTGTCTGACCTTCGGTTTCTTTTCCATCATGAACATCTAGAAGCTACTTGTCCTCTGAGTCTGCCACAGCAAATTGACCTCAGTAGTAGTCTGGACTACTGGCCACACTACCCTCAAGACCAGTGATTTGAGCTTCCCCTCAGAAGCCATCCTGTCACTTCTATCTCCTCTCTTCCATTTCTGTGTCCCCAATTCCTTTGTCCTCCCTCTGAGACACAGTGTGTTTCCTCTCTCTCTGTGTCTGTACCTCTGTCTGAGACTTCTCACAAGAACTGCAGGAATTAATTATGTTGGGATCTGACCTGCTCTGTGTTCAAGTTTCCTTTGTTTGTTTGTTCGTTCGTTTGTTTTTCTTTCTGTAGACAGTGTCTCGCTGTGTAGCCCTGGCTGTCTCAGAATTCTCTATGTAACGCAAGGTGGCTCAAAGTTTCAGAGATGGCCTGCTTCTGCCTCTCAGGTGCTGAGATTAAAGTGTGCACCACATCCCTGGCTCCTTTCCTCATTTGACTTCTTCTGTAAATGTGACTTCAGTCACCAATTTCCTCCCCTTAGGAGTCCTCCCCAATTCCACTTTCCAGGTAAGAAGCAGTTACCAACTTGTTTACAGAGCCCTGGGCCCTGCTGTGATCCAGCTGTTTTGCCAGCAGAGGGTGTGGTGAGGACAGGCAAGAAAAAGTCTGATTTTGTATACTTGGCTTCTTTCTGGATGGTGTTGCTGAGACGCCCCAGAATCCCTCATCCTAGATTTTTCAGATGGAACAAAACCCAAGCCTGCTCCACGGATTCAGTGGTAGCCCAGCTCAATTCCCTTGGGATTCAGACTTCCCTATCTTAGCTTCCCATGGCTGGCTCTCCCTGCCACAGCAAGGCAGAGTGCCCTGTTCAGAGGCTGCTGGAACCCTAGCTGATTGCCACTGGGTTTAGCTGCATGCTCAGGCACCAAGTCCTCGACTGGCACACCAGTGAGGGCTTTCCAGTTTGTTGCCTTTGTCTCATGACCCCTGACAAGCTTTACCTCTGACCACTGGCCCACAGCCACCGCTTGGAACCCTCATCCTTCTGAGGCATGCCCCAAAGTCATTCCTGCTTTGTCTGCCCTGCAGCTGCTCATCTGTGAGTCCTCCCAGTGTAAAGTCCTGTCTGCTTTCTACCACCTGTCCCTTCACTGACAGAAGGGGTTTTTCCAGAGCTCTTACCTTTCCACTTCTGGCAGCCCAGGTCAAACACCTCCCAGGGTCCCAGCCAGCAGCCTCTTCCCCTGCTGCACCGTCTCCTTAGTTTGTGGCTATTACCATACCAATGCTCAGATCTCCAGCCCCCATCCACCAACCATGTCAACCTCCTCTCAGCCCCCGGCCTTACTTCCCCCTTGGTGATCACTTCCTTAGTCACCGGGGAGCTCAACCTACAGTGTCCTGGCACCTGATGAAGATCAGAAGCCTCGGGGTCACCTTGGTTCTTGTCAGAAGTACTAAAACTCAGGGTCCCCATCAGATCTGCTGTGTCAATTTGGATCACCTAATTTGTGGGTACCATGAAAACCAGAAATGTGGGTGCCCTAGTACAGAAACTACTTACAATTTCAAGCCTGAGAAAACATATCGATAAGCCAAGAGCAGTTGCCTTTCCCAAGCAAGAGACTCTGTTCTTATGGGTGCACATGGGGCTTCCTGGGGCACAAAGGAGGTCCACTGATCCCCAAGGCATTCCTAAACTCCTTCTGAGGGACTCCCAAGGCCTCACACACTCGTGGAATGGGACAGTTCACTAACTAAAGTTACCACAGCAGCTGGGTTAGTAAAGTCTCAGACTTGGCTGCCCAGATGGCTGGAGGAATGCAGACATTTGACTCTTTAAAGATTGTTTTTGAGAAAGAATCTTACCAGGTGGCCCAGGCTGGCATCGAATTCATGGTAATATGTCTGCTTCATGCCCCTAAGTGTTGAGTTTAGAGGCTTGTGCCACCAAACCCTTCCAACATGAATATTTAGACTGACAATAAGCAAGTCACTTGTATGGGATGGTTTTGACTGGGCAAGTCATAACATCATGGTGATGCTGAACCCCTGCGATGAACCACAAAGCAGGCATTTTACATTTCTTTGCTAGGAAAATCTAGGTAAAGCCTAGATTTACCTGTGACCTTGCTGTGATAGAGATATTTCAGTCTTCAGGTCCTTGTAATAGAGAACCCAGAAGAGAATCCTCACAGAGTGTGAGCTGGTGACTTGCAAGGTAAAGGATTTGGCAGAGCTGAGTAGGAATCCCCCCAGGGGTGTCAACATGCATAAAGCACACAAGCCCCGAGGACCCCTGCCTAGGGCCCAGTGCTGGTGTTACTGGACCAGGATTCAAGCTGTGCACCTCCTGTAACATCCCCAAGGCCTGGGAGATGTTACACTCTTTAGGTCCTGGGTTTACTATAAACTAGCCCAATGATAGTAAGAGCACTGGCTGCTCTTCCAGGGACCCGGGGTTCAATTCCCAGCACCAACATTGTGGCTGAAAACTCCTGTAATTCTAGTTCCAGGATATCCAAAGGCTCCTTTGCACCCCACACATCTGGTAACACAGATGCATATGCAGACAAATTATTCATCCACATAATATCTAAAAAATATATATCTTAAAAAGAAAAAGAAAAAAAAACCACCTACAGGGCAGTGGTGGTGCATACCTTTCTTTCCTACACTCTGGAGGCAGAGGTAGGTGGGTCTCTGTGAATTTAGGCCAGCCTGGTCTACAGAGCAAGTTCCATGACAGCCAGAGCCACCAGAGAAACCCTGTCTCCAAAAACGAAGCCCAGGAACAATGCTGGATCTGCGCTGAGGGATGTAAACAGGTGGAACAGGTTAAAGAAGCCCCAGAATACAGATTCCAAGTCAGGACAGCATCCAAGCTGCTGGGGTGACAGTCACGTTGCTCAGCTGAGACCGAAGCTGCTTACCTATCCATGTGCTGAGACTGTCTGCTAGCAGAAAGGATGGCCTTCCAAAGGCCCTGCACTGCCCCAGTGGGCTAGGCAGGAAGTAGTGAGATTGTAACATTATTAGCAAGAAAGAAAAGGGGAAATGCCCAATGAAGAACAGCACCGACAAGGAGAAGGTTTATCTCTTTAGAAGTGAGGCTAGGGGAGGAGGGAGGGAACAGGGAGAAGTGAGGCTAGGGGGGAGGGGGAGGGAACAGGGAGAAGTGAGGCTAGGGGAGGGGGAGGGAACAGGGACAAGGCTTTACAGGGCAGGAAATTCCTCTTTTCAGGTTCAACCTCCCCCTCCCTCCAGCTCCTTGAACACATTTTCTATTGGTCTGGTTACTGCTAGGGGAGCCGATTATATTCCAAACCTTAACCGAAGCTGGCATGCCCCATCCAGAGTTCTCTACCTTTTAACCACAAAATCAAAAACTTAAGAATATAGAGTACCTTCCCTTAGGTCACTGTGGGTGGGGGTGGGGAGAGATATGCAGACCTTGCAGTTGGCCTCCTTAGCAGCCTCCTGGCAGCTCTATCACTCTGTCGTGGTCAGTGGTCAGAGGTCAGATTTGGACACAAAATGAAATTGAGGCAACCTCCCATCAAGTGTGCCCGGAACTTCTCAGCAAGTGGCAGCTGTATCTGAAAACACTGCCTTGCGTTCAGATGGTTCAAATGGGAATGTCTGGCTGAAGAGGATTTTCTTTTCTCTTCGCCCTGAAGATAAAGTCATGGGTGTGGGCTAGGAATTCTGAATTAGCCTTGAGGGAATGAGGACGAGATGACAGCCAAGCCAGTTCCCAGGTGTCTGCTTGCCTCGAGGGGTGCTGTAGGCCATCTTTTAGCCACTTCGTAGGGAATGAAGCTGAAGTAAGGAGAGCTCCCTGCTGTTCCCTCAGTTCCATCTAGTCTCACTGTCAGCCCACACTCCTACACACAGGTGTTGCAGAGGAAAGGGCCGTCACTTTCCACAAGACTCTAAACTGCCCTGGGAAGCCTTCCGTCTACGAAGCCAAGCCATACCTAATGCCATGGGTAATTACAGCAGAATGCTTGGCTTCTCTGATCTGTTTTGAAATTGGGGAAAAGAAGCAGGTCACTCAGTGTGCCCAACACTTCTCCACACGGGATTCACCCAAAGCATTCCTTCAAATTGCTCCAGAACAAATCGCATGTCCATGTTCTGTGTTCTTCATCACTTATGCCTAATACAATATGCTATACAAAGCCTCAGAGATGATAATCTAGTTACATGGCTTGTCTAACGCAATTGTTTGTTATAATTTATATTAATGCATGGCTTTCTCTTACTATGGCTTTTTAAAATAAATTTTAAAAATGTGTGTGATGGCACACACCCTTAATCCTAACATTCAGGAGGCAGAGGCAAGTAGATATTTAAAGTCGAGACAGCCTGGTATACCTACATGCTCCAGGTTAGCAAGGGTTACAAATTAAGACCCTGTTTTCACAAAAAAAGAAAGGAAGGAAAAAGTGCATGACTCAATAAAAAAATAAGAGAGGGCGTGAGTGTTTGGGTCACCCACTCTTCAAACATTACAGATTACATATTTCCAGGGATTAGGCAGTATATATATAGGCTTAGATTAGAAAATACCAAATAAATACTGGAAAAATACTTTAAACTGAGCTCAACTCAGATATGGGTAATCTTATTTAAAACTCTAGTTTGGATGTTCATATTACATGTGCCAACAAGAATGATGCCATTATTCCAGGTCCTAACTCAGTAATTTGTAGCCACCTCAGACAAATGGAAAGGAAAAAGTACTGAACTCCAGTTTCAAACATTGTATGTCTTCCTGTAACAAAGCTTCTGCACCCTATAGACCTGCTGCAGCAGAAACCAATTCCCTGATTCACTGTGTACACAATGAAAATACCATACAGCAGGGAGCACCCCCTTGCTGCTTCCAGTGAAAGACAGCCCACTGCTTCCACAAGCTGACTTTCCTGGAGAAATTCTGAGGTCACAGAACCACAAAGACCAAGGGCCAACTCAGTGATGAGACATCAGCAGCTGCAGCAGCATGGCATGTTCTGGTCATGGCATGGTTTGGGGTGTCCTCTTTCCTTTCTGTGGCAAAGCCCTCTGGAGGTTCTAGAGCAGGACTCTCACTAGGCCTGCTGGGACCACAGGAACCGGTCACACTTCTCAAGCATGCCTTGTATCAGCGCTCTGAAAGAAACAAGCAAATCCAGTTGTCTTCATTCATTCTTAATAGCAAATTAAAAACTCTGAAGATGGGCTGGGGAGATGGCTCAGCGGTTAAGGGCACTGGCTGCTCTTCTAGAGGTCCTGAGTTCAATTCCCAGCAACCACATGGTGGCTCACAACCATCTGTAATGGGATCTGATGCCCTCTTCTGGTGTGTCTGAAGACAGCTACAGTGTACTTATATATATAATAATAAATAAACAATTCTTTAAAAGCACAAACAAACAAACAAAAACCTCTGAAGACTGAAGAGGATTTAAAACACTGGCTCTGTGATCACACAACACAGGCTGATCCCAGTAGAGTGGGTGGGACACTATGACTCAGGGAACTGAAATGCTAGCACAGTTGAGGCTTCAGGTTTAATGCCCGGTGTTGGGGGAAAAAAGGAAGGGATCAACAGAATGAACCAGCAACTTGGAATGGAAGAAAATATATGTAAATCCTACCTGGTAACAGGTACTTATACTTCAACTGTGGTGGAATTCCACAACTAAACGATCAACCTGATTCTAAGATGGGCAACGGACTCAGTTATTTCTCCAAAGATGACAGATATCAAAACCAGTGAGCACAAATGTTCACTGAGCATCAACAGTCACTAGGAAAATGCAAACCAGTTAAGCAGCTTGAATGCAAAATTCTAAAACTATTAAATTTAAGTAATTATTCCCAAGTCCAAAACATTCTGAAAGCTGAAACACTTCTGTTCTCAGGTATATTAGATATAGGATCATCAAGCTATCCTGTTATCAGTCTACTTAGAGGAGGCATCTGAGATGTTCAAACTCAACAGAAGTAGAACGGTGGCTGCCAGGGTACAGGAAGCAGGCCTGTTTCGTAGCTGTGGTAGCCAGTTCACAGAAGACGGTACAGTGGAGATTGGTTACACAGCAGGCAGACACTAAATGATGAAATGCTCTAGACAGTAATTTCACATGGATTTGCTTTCCTTTTCTTTGCTTTTTTACAAGACAGTAATTACTGCTATACAGCCAGGCTGTCCTGAAGCTGCTGACCCTCCTGTCTCAGTATCCCCAGGGCTGAGATTACAGGTGTGTGCCAGCATGCTTGCTTATTGTTTCCACTCTATCTATTTTACCACGAATAGAAGAAAAACTTGACTAAAATGCACGTGTGTGTGTGTGTGTGTGTGTGTGTGTACACATCTATACATAAACAGTTTGCTTTATTTTTTAACTGGATGTTGAACCTAGGGCTTCATGCACACTAAGTAAGTGTTCTGCCACTGAGCTACATCCACAGCCTTTTTTCACTTTTCAAGACAGGATTTTACTAAATCATCCTGTGTGTCTTTGAACTCATGGTTCTCCTGCCTTGGCCTTCTATGGAGCTAGCTCACAGGACCGAGCTATCAAGCCTGGCAATGTCAACACCATTCAAAGAACCAAGGAAGCACAGTATTAGGGCCCTCACACTAACCTGAAAAGTATCTTGATGGTGATTATGAGTAATTGTCCTTTGGCTTCATCTTTTACACTATGGTCAGCAGATGCATCTGTCTCCTCATAGCTAGGGAGGGCCCAGACTACATGCTCTCTGCACTCCTATCCATCTGCCTTTGCAAGTCTGAGAGAGTCTGCGCACCCAGGCATCACAGAGAGTGCATGACAGGCTGCCATTACCTCTGCCTTCTCTCAGCAATCCTCAGGATGTCACAGGTTCTGGTGAACTTTTCTGACAACTCAGGGGCCAGACCACACTCCTGTAGCAGTGACCAGGCCCGATCGGGGCCCATGGCCTTCGCTAACAGGAGTGCCACACCCTCCACATTGATGGGGGCAGGCCCATCACTGAGGCTCCCATTTAGTGACTCCTGAGGAGCTGGCCTTGTGCTCGTGGACTGTAGCAGATGTAGGAGAAGCTTCCACTCCTCCAAGGTCTCGGGGATCCACCCTGCACACAGAAACAACAGTGGGGTTGGCCACAAAGCACATAGGCTCCCTACACAAAACTGTAAGAACACCTAAAAACAAACACATTCAAGAACAGTCTCTTCACCTTAGCACAAACCTCTGGAATACACAGAATTAATGTTTATTCTCAAACTTCCTAGTATTGCAATGAGGAATGAAACAGACACAACCCCCACAATCAGGTGAGTAAAGGCCTTAAATATATAAACAAGTCGCTACTTACAAACTATGTTAAGTAGACTAAGGAAAAGAATAATGAACTATAGAACTGTGGGCATCGTTCAGAGCGTCTGAGAACGGTTCTGTGAGAGAGCAATATCTGAGCAAAAGCTAAGCCAGGCAGGAAGGCACATGCTTGCATCCTGCATGACATCCAAATATGCAGTAGGGGCAAGCAGGGAGCTAAGAGGACTGTGACTCAGGAGACACAGCAAAGAAACAGGTGAGTTAAGGAGATGTCTTCAAAGCCTATAGTGAGCCAGCGGTGGTGGCAGACACCTTACTCAGAAGGCAGATGGATCTCTGAGTTTGAGGCTAGCCTGGTCTACTGAGCAAGTTCCAGGACAGCCAGGGCTACACTGAGAAACCCTGTTTTGAAAAACAAAAAACCAAAAAACCAAACCAAACCAAACCAAACAGCCTATGGTACATACAGCAGTGCAGTGCAGTAAGGATGACAGGTCAGGTCAAGCCATGGCACTAGCTAACAGTATGACCTGTGTTATGGGTTCAGCGCAAGGGCCTTCAAGGAGGGAGCTACACTGCTTGACTATTTTTAAGATTTACTTTACTGGTGTGTGTATGTGTGGGTGTGTGTGGGTGTGTGTGTGTATACACATGCATTTCTGAAAGAACATATGCACGGGTGTCCACAGAAGCCAGAAAAGGGAGTTAAAAGTCCCTGGAGATGGAGTTGTGGGCAAGTATGATCCACCCAACATGGGGTGATGGGAACCGAACTCTGGTCTGCAAGAACATCAAGTGCTCTTTCTTTCCTGCTGGGCCACCTTGCCAGTCCTTTTTTTTTTTAATTGTTTGTTTGTTTGTTTGCTTGAATCATTCTTGCAGCTGAAACAAAAAGAGCTTTCAAGTGGGCAAGAATGAAAGCCAGCTGTGCAGGCGTGAGAGCGTCTACAAGAGCTGGCTGTCTCACTCACAACAGCTTATGGAGAACATGGCGTATAATGCTTAAACCAGTAAGCAGTTGCTAAACAGGAAAGACGTAAGAATACACCAAAGAGGAGGTAAAGCCCTCACAGTTCTAGGAGCTATCACGATTATGTGGACAACCACTAACACATTCAAAGGTGCTCGCTGAAACGGAGGACAGGCTTCTGGTCCAGCACAAGGAGGAGTGAGCAGTGGACTTACATACCATTGTCCCCCTCCATCAGGCTTAGGTCATTCAGATACACAACGTTGGTGAAGGCCTCTCTCCTCCTCTCCAGCTCCAGGCAGAGGGTAAGATATCCAGGCCAGAAGCTTAGGGGACAGAAGTCGATGAGAGGAGGAAGGGCAGTGAGTGTCTGTGAACCGCACTGCCTGCATGAGCCACATCTGCTCATTAAAGCTTAAGGTAAAAGTTAATAAAAACTAAAATGCAGTCTTCATTTGTTGTTTTGAGATAAGTCCTTCTTAAAAAAAGTTTTATTTATTAAATTATTTTTTAATTTTTTTTATGTATACAGCATTTTGCCTACATGTATGTCTGTGCACCATATGTATGCCTGTTGCCCAAGGGGTTGGGGAGAAATAGGTATTAGATCCCCTCGAACTGGAGTTATAGACAGTTGTGAGTTGCCATGTGAATGCTGGGAATTGAACCTGGGTCCTCTAGAAAGTGCTCTTAATCCCTGAGCCATCTCTCCAGCCCCGAGATCTATCTTTATTTGTATAAATGTTTGTCTACATACACGTTTGTGTATAATGTACATGCCTGGTACCCCCAAAGGTCAAAAGAGGGCATCAGGTCCCCTGAAACTAAAATTACATCAGTTGTGAACTGCCATGTAGGTGCTAGAAATGGAACCTGGGTCTTTTGTAGGAGTAGCAAGTGCCTTAACCACTGAGCCATCTCTGCAGTCCATAAAAATCAGTTTTGTAACTAAAAATGGACGATCACATGTGGCTAGTGGGCAGGACAGTAGAATATTTCCACTATCATACAAACTTCCATTCAGCAACCTTGATCTAATGCACTAAGAAACAAAGCTTTATGTACTTTGCAAGTAGCTTTTAATCTTATTTTATGTATATGGCTACTTTGCCTGCATGTATGTCTATGTACTCCATGTGTGTCTGGTGCCTGTGGAGGCCAGAAGAGAATGTCAGATCCCCCAGAATTTGTTGAGGTTCAGCCAGTTGCCATGTATTGTAATGCAAATACTGGCCGTGGTTGCCCCAGAGACGAGGAAATTCTCACATGGGCCCAAGTGATGCTATGTAACCTTGCCCCCAAGTTATCCCTGACTGGAGAAAAAAGATGCCTCCAGCCTACAGCTGGGCAGAAGAGAAATAAGCTAGGTGGCATTTTGGTTCCCAGGCTGGGAGTCTGAGGCAGGAACCAGGAGGAGAGGAGAGGAGAGGAGGTGGAAAGAAAAGACACCATGGGGTAGGTGAGTCATGAAAACATGGTCACGAGGGCTGGCCAACTGCAGTTAAGAGCTGCCCAGATGAACCTGGAACACTGCAAGTTGTAAGCCGAGGTTATTGATGGGGAAGTAGACATAATAGCATAGAGGGTAGACCTCTGTCCAGCTTTAGTGCATTAAAGGCTTACCATAAATATAAAAGTTCTGTGTCTTTTATCTGGGAACTAAATGATCTAAGGTGGGGTAGAAACCCCCGGTTGAGTTTAAATAATGAATACAACAAGAATTGAAATTACAGATGGCAGTGCTGAGAGCCAAACCTGGGTCCTCAGGAAAGGCAGCCAGTGACCTAACCACGAAGCAGCTCCATTTTAAGTTTAAACATTGAAAATCAGACTGCGTCTCCAAGTCTCAAGCACCAACTTTCCTTGGTAGATCCCTACTCAGCAAATCAGCATCCTGTAACAAGGAACACGACCCCTTCAGCATCCTGTAACA
>JADRCH010000835.1:524126-534725 GCA_019843965.1 Rhynchomys soricoides | reverse complement strand
CATGTTGCACCTTGCATGAGGACGTCACACAAGCTAATGATGCCATGCCACCCACCATGTTGCTCAGTCTGTCCTGTCTTTAGAAAGCAGGCAGTGAGGAAGGGCATTAGAATGAGACAGTCCTAAGACCTCAGGTGACATAAAACATCTGAATTCACAAACTGAAAACAACCTCACCTAGACAGGAAACTGTGTGAAGAACATTTGGGCACAGCAAGCAATAAACAGTGACATGAACAAACGTAGCTTCAAGACACACCTGCTTTTCCTTCACTGTTATCATGGAAGAAAACTCCCCCGCTACATGTTGGATTCTGAATGTGTTCATATATTCTGAATGCTCCATCTATGGTGCTCCTGGGAGATGGTGAGCCTTTGAAGTGGAGCTCAGTAGAGAATTGGACAATACCAGCCAAGTATGTATCAAACTTTCTCAAACCACATGCCAAATAACCCTTGCCTTCTTACAAACTATTTAGCTCATTGTAGTAAATAACAAAATAACCAAAAAAGCTGACATCTCCATGCCACTATCACCCCAAAAAAGTGCCACATGGAAAGCAAAAAAGATCCTTGGACTTACTCATTTCCCTGTAAGATCCAAAAATCTCTTAAAAGAAGAGTTACTAAGCTAGCAAACGGCTCAGTGGGTGAAGGCACCTGATGCCAAGTAGGATGACCTGAGTTCAACCCTCAGAGCCTACATGGAAGAAGGAGAGAACTGCCTTCTGAAAGCTGCCCCCCATCTCCATTTGTGCCTCTTCCCCTACAACACACACACAATAATTAAGTAAAAGGAAAGGCACTTACATGTGATGAAATGGAGCTTCGTCTACTGCTGCACGCTGAGTCCAAAGGCTCAACTTTTAAGATCAAGTCATCCAGCTGAGAAATTAGTTCACTGCAGGCTGTAAGGTCCAGCTGAGATTTCAAATGCTCCAATTTATCTGCAGTCAATGTTTTTCTTCCCTAACAGAAGGATAAGAAAACCCCAACAAAGCCGCTTACTGTTTGTAACTGCATTTGTATCCAAGTAGCCGAAGGGCTAAAGGCCCTCTCACAAGAAGCCGCCCTCCCAGGTGCTCTGAGTAAGCGAGACTTAGTCAGGACATATCCCACATAGAGAGTTCCTCCATGTACAATCAGCTCTCTTAAAACAAGCTCTACAGTTTAAATCTATTTGTAAGTTAATCTGATTTTTGCTTTGTTTTGTTTTTCAAACACAGGGTCTCTCTGTGTAGCCCTGGCTGTCTGGGAACTCACTTTGTTGACCAGGCTAGCCTCAAACTCATGTAGATCCACCTACTTCCGCCTGTCAAGTGCTAGATCTAAAGGTGTGTGTTACCATGCCCTACTCAGATACTTTCTTAAAATCAAAAACCCTTCACCCACCCCAGACACATCTGCCATGCTTTCTTTGGAGACTTTACCTCTGTATGCGTAAGTCATATAGAAAGGCTAATAAAGACAAGCAACTTTACAAAAACCCTGAAAGCCCGGATGGTCTGACCAGCCCATAACTGACATTCACAAGTAAACTCTAACTCACTCTGCTGGTAATAATAGAATTCTGGAAGAGACAGCATGTGCGAGCAGCCAGGTCCCACAGGCCTCTCCTTAACAGGCGTTCTACACAGCGCTCCACAGACAACAGGGAAAGATGTGAGATTTTCCCATTAAAGTGTAAACAGAGCAATTCATTCTTGTAGACAGCTACATCCTGAATATCTAAAAACAACAACGGTGAAAAAAACCACACAATGGTGAACAGACAGGATGTTAATCAAACAGCCATTACTGCTTTTGTAAGGCCCCAGCTGGGGACGCAGCTTGTGAAAGGGCACTTACCACAGTGTACCAAGGCTCACACTTGGTTTCCAGCAGTGCAATGGGAAATCTTACCATTTTAATATGGGCTACAACCATACTTATAAAGTGAATAAGATTTGGCTCACTGAAATTTCATCTCTTTTTACTCTTGAACTTCAACGAAGAAATCATATTTAGATACTTTTCTAAAATTAGAAAACAAAAATCCCCACAGCTCTCTGATCTAAAAATCTTAAGTGTAATACACTATTTCCTGCGACAAGGAATTGGGGGTAAAAAAGTAGGAAGCATGCTTTGGGCTAGAGAACATTCCAGAGGGTTACAACCTGGCATTCACATGGACAGATTTTAACAAGTATATAAATGAGTGAATTTATATACCTTTTAAAATATAGTAAATAAAATTAATTACACATGAAGAGGTATCTGTCTTGACTGAACACCTTGAAAGAATTTAACAAATGAGTTTGCAAGGCGATGGCATCCCAATGATGACCCCCTCCTTTCTCTCTCAGAAGACCCCAAAAGCCAATATCAAGGAACCATCTTAGCAGCAGTGGCAAACCCACGGGTCTGCTTTTAACCAAGAGTACGGGGACTGATTTTCCCTGTGTTAGTCACACACAATCATTCCTTGCATTTCCAACTCCTCTCATTCTAAAAGAATCATCATAAAATTAATTTTCACACATAATTATGAGACTACATATAATTACCCTTGACTTCACTCCAAAGAAGAACTTGAACATTCTGAGGAATGAAAATATAAATTCCCTTTTCTGTCCAAGTCAGCACACAGTGTTCACTGGAAAAGAAAAGAAGAGAAGTCAAATAACCAAACCACCACCACCACCACCAACAACAACAACAGTAGCAAACAAACACGCCCCCAGGTTTACCAGCACACAGCACTTTATGACTCCTTGGATTCAATCCCTCATCAGCTATAAGAGTAAAGAAGACACAGCAATGGCAGCTGAGCAAACCTGCCAGCTGTTTTCTAAGCCCAAGAAAAACACAGCATCAAACGGCGCCAAGTGGGAAACTTTAGACGCAAACACAAATACTTTCTAGAAAAAAGAAAAGGCTGGTGTCTGGAAAAGGAAGTACCTTTTAAGAGGGACGTATGTGACACTTACTCATCTTCCCAGATCTAACACACAGACACTCATTTCAACAGATCAGCAACTTACAGTGAATCACATCAGGGGTCCCCGTCAGGAAAGGCAATATTCGGACTTTCTCGGTGTGTACAGATGACAAGGCCGAGAACACCTGGCCAATTCCGTGCCAGGAGCATTATGAAGGCTCCAGCCATATTACCTAACTGCCCATCAAGGTACAAGTACTACTATGTCAGAGAGATGAAATAATTTGCCAGGATCGTCCACCATGAAGCAGAAGGCTTCACACTAGACTGAGGAGTGCAACTCCACAGCTGGAGCTTCCCTCTCAACCTCACAGAACCTTTCTACCTCCTTTATCCCAGAAACTCACTCCCTGTTTCCCGGAGTCCTGATTATTCCACTTTACTGAATTCTCAAAAAGTAATGGACTCCCTAGCTACCACAAGAAATCCCTTACCATTCCCCATTTTCTCGACCCTAAGCACATAACTGATCCTTGCTCATGGCCCTTGCTTCCCTACATAGCTCTGGTCCTTCACTGGCCTCTTTTCTAGCCATCTTTCTCTTCCAAGTGTGAATGGAGCTCATGTACGGCACTCACTGCATCCTGGCTGCAGGTTTTACAGTGTCACACATCTCTCTTTCTCCTGGTCAGGGCACTGCCCAGCAGCAAATCTCCTACTCTAGGCACTTACAAAGAATCAGCAGATGCACTTCCCTCGGGAGCCCAGAACAACCCAGTACCCCACCCTGCATGTGCCTATTTCTTGTCCACCCTACTCACGGATTTACCATGCACTGTACTGGTTTTGGTTTTGAGAAACAAACATCTCTACAACAAGTCTATAATCCTGAGGAGGCGGAGCTTCCTTTATGTATACTCAACAGTAGTACTAAAACTGGTTCTTGTGGCTAGGAAAGCAACAGAGATCACACAGCGCTTGAGTGCGTGTACAAATATTAAACATTCTGTCAATGTGACAGTCAAGATCCCTATCCCTAAAGGAAAGCAATCTATGTAACAAAGATGAAGGAACTAACAAAAGTCCGAATTCAAAATCACTAAAATTGGAAAATTTAAGACCCAGACAATCACTGGGTAAAGGCAAATATGATCATGAGTTTGATATTCAACTTGCAAAATTTATTATTTTAATTACATTTTTGTTTTTGTTTTTTGCATTTGTTTTTCAGGACAAAGTTTCTCTGTGTAGCCCTGGCTGTCCTGGAACTGAGAGATCTGCCGGCCTGTTTCCTGAATGCTGGAATTAAAGGTATGTGCCACCACACCAGGCTAAAAGTTCTGTTTTTATTATTTTGTATCCATGTGTACAGGAATGCATGCACTAGAAACATTTGCAGAGGTCAGAAGACAGCTTGCAAGAATCTGTTCTCTCCTTCGACCATGTGGATCCTAAGGACCAAACTCAGGTATTCAGGCTTAGCAGCAGGTACCTTTATACACTGAGCCATTTCAGACTCCCAACTTATAAAATGCCTTAGAAATAATGACCAGGGACTGAGAGATGGCTCGGCAGTTAAGAACATGGACTGCTCTTCCAGAAGGTCATGGCAGCTCACACCTGTCTGTAACTCCAGTTCCAGGGGATCTGACACCCTCACACAGACATACATGCAGACAAAGCACCAACACACATAACATAAAAATAAATTTTAAAAATAGTAAAAAAGAGCCGGGTAGTGGTGGCGCACACCTTTAATCCTAGCACTCTGGAGGCAGAGGCAAGGGGGCTTTCTGAGTTCGAGGCCAGCCTGGTCTACAGAGTGAGTTCCAGGACAGCAAGGGCTACACAGAAAAACCCTGTCTCAAAAAACCAAAAAAAACCCAAAAACAACAAAACAAAACAAAACAAAAATGAGTAAAAAAGAAAGGATGGAAGGAAGAGAAAAATAACCCAGAGGCTGAAAGGGTGGCTCAGTGGGTAAGGGCACTCTGTTCTTCCAGAGGACCCGAATCAGTTCCCAGGACCCATGCCTGGCCGCTCACCACAGCTGCCACCTCCAGCAACAGGAGACCCAACACACTATCTTCTGACCTCGTCTAGGACCCGTCACATACAGTCCTCTCGTGCCTGTGTGCGTGTGCGCGTGTGTTCATGTGTGCGTGTGCGCGTGTGTGTGCGCGTGTGTTCGTGTGTGTCCACCTAAGTGAAATGCATATTAAAGAAATAGTAGCCTGGATAAGATGGAGCAGACAAGGATTCTTAAGAGCCCGTGCTTATAGTTCATACATTCTTCATGCTGTTACTCCTGTTATTCCTTCACTGATAATAAACTGGGACACCAAAGCTGAAAGAACCATTTAAGAAGTCAAATAAAAAATATAAATAAAAAAGACAAAGAAGCTGGGCATGAGCACACGCTTCTGATCACAGCATCAAGGAGAGGAAGGCAATCTTAAACAGTAACAAGGACAGAGAGAAGAAGGGACACCATATACATTGTGACATGAGCACGTGTTATTTTAACCTTTGGGGAAAGTAAGTTAACATCTTTACTATATTTTAGAAAGCAGTTACCACTTTAAAAAGCCCAGTAGGTCGGTGTCCACACTGCAGGGTACCTATCAAAACCACTGTCGTTCTCTGAGTTTTCAGTCAGCTATATTAACTAGCAGAAGAGATACTAAGTAATTTCCCACTGTAAAGTGGAGCTCAAGCTCCAATCCCGCAACCATGCAGGACAAGCAGCTGACAAGGGGAGTGGCCCTCTGTGCTACTCAGCATTTGACTCTGCACTTGTGCCTCGAGGTGAGCTAAGCCGGCCTGGAGCAGATCTTTCATGCAAGTTACTGGCTGGAGGGCCTACAAGGCAGAGAGCTGAAGTTCCAGAGCTTCCAAGAACAGGCTCCACACTGTTTATGTCAACACTGACATACTAGATAGATCATTACAGCTCCCCACCAAGTGTGAGAGGGACTGTGTGAGAGGAGGAAGCCCTTCACCAGTGAGTGTTAACGGGCAGAAAGCTCCCTGATAACTACGAACTCTACAGACTGGAAAGAGATCATTCCTCTTATGCACCAAGTCTGTATGAGCGCATGCACCTCCAAACATCCTGAAGATAACCACACACAAAGCCAACCTTAAAAGCTGGTAATGAGGCCAGAGGCACACTCAGTGGTTAAAAGCACCATCAGCTCTTCCAGAGGACCTCAGTTTGATTCCTATGCCTACATGCTGGCTCACAAACGTCTGTAACTCCAGTTCCAGGTGCTCTCTGGCACCAGTCATGCAAATGGTGTACAGACATATATGCAGACAAAACATTCATATGTGTAAAATAAAATAAAAAATTAAAGAATACACATACACTTAAGGTTGAAAATAGTTTGAGCTACTTGGGAGACTGAGAAAAGATTACTTGGTCCCAAGAATTTGAGGTTAGCCTGAGCAACATAGCAAGATACTATCTTGGGGTTCAGCTCAGTGGTGAACTGCTTACCTAGCATGCGTAAGACTCCTAGTTTGATTCCCAGAGACCACAACAACAACAACAACAACAACAAGAAAATTTTTAAGCTAACTCCTGGAGTTTAGCTTAGGGGTCGAGAAATAGCCCTGTATTCAAATTCTAGCATCATTTTTTAAAATTGAAAAATTATCCAGGTGGTGGTGGCACACGCCATTAATCCCAGCACTCAGGAGAGTCTACAAAGTGAGTTCCAGGACAGCCAGGGCTACACAGAGTAACCCTGTCTCGAAAACAAACAAACAAATAAACAAACAACAAAAGTTAAAAACTAAATATAAATGCAAATGGTCTCTGAATAAAGAAAAAGGGGCAAAGGAGAAACTTACCTAAGATGCAAGAGTTTGGGGAATGACAAAGACTGGGAGGATCCAACCGTATGATCATACTGGGGCTCCGATCTAGAAGGTAAACACACCTACTGACGATTTAAGCACAACTTAAAAGCATACTTTTTGCAATACAGAGAAAGGGTCAGCCAGGCAGTGGTGGCGCACGCCTTTAATGCCAGCACTCGGGAGGCAGAGGCAGGGGGATTTCTGAGTTCGAGGCCAGCCTGGTCTATAGACTGAGTTCCAGGACAGCCAGGGTTACACAGAGAAACCCTGTCTCGAAATGGCATGTCCCCTATTCAAGCCACTCTAATCACAAGACAGTTGTTCAAGGACTCCCCTGGCTTCTCTGAATCTTTTAATAAAAATTCCAACTCATTCTTAAAAGGTAGACTCAAATCTTGACCATCCCACAATGCCATAGATTTTAAGCCAACGTCTCCAGGAAGTCCCACGTAGTGGCTACCTTACAGTGATCACAGGGAGGGGCGGCATTGACAGGAGCTTCTTGAACTGGTGTGTACTGAGCACTTCCCCATCAAAGTTCACTTCCCACATCCTGGAGCCTGGGCGAGCACAGTAGATCAGAGGCTGCTGGCCCCCAGCACACCTTCCGGGGAAGAAACAAGCCCCATATTCTCCATCTCTTTCCTTATTTCCAATTTTCCAAAACCTTTCCCTAATTTCCAGAAACAAAGACAAAGGCGGCTTACTTACAAAGAAGAAAAGTTAAAGCACTCACAACATGGCTCTATAACCCCGCCCACAGTGCCTACTCCTCTTCCTGCTCTGTCAGTACGAAACTAGAAAACCATGGCATGGGACGGGTGGGTCCAAACCGGGCTGGTTACTCAGAACCACTCTGGAACAGGAAGCTCCTCACATCACTGTAGTTTACTATCCACAGAACGAGGAAGGCCTGTTTCAGATCCGAAAGGCATTGCTGCTAAAAACCACTCCATTCACATATGAGCCCTACTGACTGCTTTCGGAGGCACTAGTAAAACACACTTCGTTAGACACTCCACGCAAGCTGTTACTTTCCACTGTGTCAAGGTCCTGCCCCACTTCAAACATCCAGTGAGCCCTTCCTGTTCTTAAAACCCAGGTTCTTTTGAAATTCTGTGTCTTGGGATATTCTGTTCCCTTAGCAGGATGGTGAGATGTGAGAGCTGAGCTTCATGGGGCACAGAGGGCGTCACAGCTAGCCAGCTCCTTCCTAAGAGCTCCTCATACTTATTCTATGTCTATTGCCTGTGTGTTTGAATTTTGGTTTTGTGTGCTTGCAACAGGGTCTCCCTCTGCAGCCCAGGCTAACCTAGAACTTATTGCCTCAGCCTCCCAAGTGCTGAGATTATAAGATGAATTTCTCTTTACAATTGTTTTTAGTTGGCAAACAAAATCATGGGTTTCGCTCTGACATCTGACACATGTATGTCATGAACTTTACCAGCAACTAGCTCCCCATCAGCCTCTTACTGCCAACATCACCCCTCACCTCCCCAACCCTCTTCTCTCCTGTCCTACTGGATCCCCCCCCCCATCTCTTGGACATTTACCCTTCATCAGGTCCGTGATACATATGCAGTTAAACAGATGCACACGCATGCTTGTTCCATATAAATCTATACTTCCAGAATCTCCATGACAGAAACCTAATGCCCTTCCACCCCTCCCTCTAACAGCCCTCTTCTGGTTTCAGGTCCTCTGTATGCGGCTGTGTATATAGGCATGCTTGTATTTTCATTTAAATGTAGATTCTACATATGAAAGAAAATGTGTCTCCTGATAAGTCTTCTTCCCAACGTGGCCACACCACTCTTCCTTTGAGAAATGCTCAATTATCCATGTCTTATACTCCGCTTTCACAGAAAGTACCACATTACACATGGCAACTATGTCTACTTAAATGGTAGATTATGAATTTTCAGGACATGGGGATTTTTCTTTCCTTATTAGTGATATTTCTACTATACAGTGTTTAGCCCATGGAAAGCACTAGGTTGGGTTTTGTTTCAGACAGGGTCTCACTGTGCAGTCCAGGCTAGCTTCAAACTCCATCTACTAGTCCCCACCTCTGTCCTCAAGAGCTGGGATTACAGGCAAACTCCAGCTCACTCAGCTCATGAATTCAGTCTCTTCTTGGAGAATGACCTAATATGCTCTTTTGCAGGAGTCTGCTAAGACCCTCGATGAATCAATAAATATTCTTCCACTTTTTCTTGCTTTGTAAATAAACCGTTTTACTGTAATATAGATGTAAAAATGCTTTGAATTAGCTGGCCGTGGTGGCACACGGCTTCACTTCCAGCACTTGGGAGGCAGAGGCAGACAGATCTCTGAGTTCGAGGCCAGCCTGGTCTATACAGCCTAGTCCAGGACAGCCAGGAGTGGTTATACTGAAAAACCCTGTCTGGGGGAGTGAGGTGGGGACTTTGAAATATACAGAGTACTGTAAGAAGTTATAACTTCATTTATTATGCTGCTTATTTGTTATACTGCAAAAGATAACTTTGAATTCCTGATCTGTCTACCTCCAGTATTTCAAGCGCTGGAGTTATAGTGCCAATAAGCCCAGTGTAGGAGTCCCAGCTTTTAGAGAATGCTATTTGTTGGGTAGAATGTGGTTTAAAACCAAACCAAAAAGATTGTGTGAACTTTTAAGTTACTATACTACCCATGATCCTCCAAACACTTAATAGAAGGGGACCATTTTACATGCCTATGTTACTGCAATTCAACTCTAGCTGTACCCATGAAATGCACACTTAAGGCCTTATTTATTGTAGAATTCTCACTTTTTTGAGCCAGCTTGAAGTTTTTCATAATAAATTTTTAAAGAAGGGATAATCTAAGAAATAGGGTGGCTAACAAACCAATCAGAGCCAGCATGAAAACAGTATGGAGTGCAGCTGGAGAACATCTTCAGGGATGGAGACCATTCATTCCAGCCGTGTCCTGACCTGCTCTGATGTCGAACCAGCACCTCTGGCACATGCCAGTCACTGTACTGCGTCTCCATCCTTCAGACTTCAGTGAGATTTTGTGAGCTTCACAAAGCCTTTTCCATTAAATAGACAACAAATTTTAAAAAGAGCAACTGCAAAATTCAAGGCAGCCTTTTTGACTGTACACATTGAAGCAGGTGCTTGGCACTCTCATGGGTCTTAGGTGATGCCACTGGGTAGGGTTCACTGCTTGCTTGTCTTAGTCACCCACTGGACTACCTCTGTCTTCTCTTTTCTGACATCAACTTGCATTTAAATGGTCCTTTATTGACATCTACAAATTATTCAAAGGGTTTTGGCTCCATGACTAGCAGAACTTAAGACCTGAAAAGCCTGAAATTCTATATAGTTAATGTTGTGGTCAGCTAATGAATACCTCTCAGTGTCACACAAGAAGGATCGAGTCAGTGAAGATACAAGTAATCTTCCGTCCAAATAATCTAACTGGACAACACAGGAGTCGACTGTTATTATTGTCTGGACAGGAAACATCACAAAGGCAGCAGCTGTCTAAAAGGGATGTGAGAAGGAAATACATTTACAATACACACAATCTCTTCTTCCTGACCTGTTGAAATAAGCCAAAATACACCAGGACTAGTAGCACATACATGGATTCTCAGTACTCAGGAAACTGAGCCAGAGGACTCCCAGGAGATCAAGGTCAGTGTGCTGTGATAAGAAAAAAAAGCTCAAAAAGCTTTTTTAAAAAAGGCCAGGCAGTGGTGGCGCACACCTTTAATCCCAGCACTCGGGAGGCAGGGGCAGGCGGATTTCTGAGTTCGAGGCCAGCCTGGTCTACAGAGTGAG